>OX393549.1:57488272-57760772 GCA_947650365.1 Chamaelirium japonicum | reverse complement strand
ATAATTTTATGTACTTCCACTATCAATGATAACAGAACATAGACATCCCCCATAAGTGCATGTTGTATTTAATACATTCTTTCTAAGCCAATTATTTCCTGAAGAAGATTTGGGAGCAAGCATGACTCTTTGGATTACAAGGAATTATCCCTTACCATCTTCTTCTATAATAGTTTCTTGACTTTGCTCTTCTTCACCTCTTTCAGATCTAATGTCTTCATCTTCATCTTGAATAATGTTGGCTTGCGGGATGAATTTTCGCCTAGCTAGGACAGTCGGCTGACTTATGTCTAGGTTGTCCACATTTGAAACATTTGAATTAATCCTTGAGGGGTAGGAAGGACCAAGAATGCCTCTCTTTTTTTTCACCGGGAGTAAGTGGAGCTTTTAGCATACTAGTGCTATCGGGAATCGAATGGCGCGAAATCATTTTCGCTGTTACTGTAGCCGCTACAGTAACAGCGATATATATTTCTGTCCGTTCGATTCTCATCGATCCAACGGATGGGAATCGAACCGAACCGAGCGCAGGCAGCAGGGTGTGCAGCACGGGATCAGACGTCCGATCGGAATTGATCGGACGGCCACAAGTGTGCAGAGCGTTTTCCCGGTCCGGGACTCCAGCGCAGGTTCCGATCTTGCTGGATTCTCGACAGGTGGCGCGCGCAGGGACACGGGTGCAGCGTTCACACTGCACCTGAGATCCAGGCTCCCCGTCCCCTATATATATATATATATATATATATATATATATATATATATATATATATATATATATATATATATATATATATATATATATATGTATGTATGTATGTATGTATGTATGTATGTATGTATGTATGTATGTATGTGTGTGTGTGTGTGTGTGTGTGTGTGTGTGTGTGTGTGTGTGTTCTTCAGGAAAAGTATTATAGATCAAGATATCATCAAAGTAAACAACCATAGATTTTTCATGTAAAGAAAATACTTGGTACTTTTGATAAACCAAAGTGCAAGACAATCCATTCATAGAGTCCCTCATGGGTCATGAACGTTGTCTTCCACTCGTCTCCTAGACTGATTCTAATCTAGTGGTATCCACTTCTAAGGTCAATTTTTGAAAAGATTTTTGATCTACTCAGTATGTCAAACATATCGTCTAGTTTAGGTATGGGAAATATATACTTGATCAACAGTGATTTTTGTATGGCTCGACTGCCAACACGCATTCGTCATGTTCCATCTTTTAATTTTTTGGGGTTACGAGTACAGGACTGCACATGGACTCGTGCTCTCTCTTTGATAAATTCTTTCTTGAACAAGTATGTGACTTGCTTGTGCAATTCTTCGTACTCAGACGGACTCATGCGATAATATGGGAGGTGGGGGAAGACTAGCTCCTGGGACAAGGTTAATATAATGTTGGATGCTCCTTAGTATAGGCAACCCATAAGAGAGTTCTTTAGGAATCAAGTCAGCATATTCCTTAAGAATAGGTTTGAGTTCCTGGGGAATTATTGTCTCCTCCTTAACCATTAAGCATGCAAACTAGAAGGTTTTTAATTTTGATTTTAATTGTTTGTCTTTCAAAAGTAAAACGGTTGGTTTAGATGGCTTAGATATTGTTTGCAGAGTAGATGGTTTTTCAGGATTGGAAGTTGTTATGCTCCTTAATTTGGCGTTTCAGAACATTCTTCATATTATCTTTTACGAAGAAGCAAGTGTTTGTTTCTCCATCGTGTTTGTTCTTCCGATCGAACTACAATCTTCTTAGTAAGATGTGACAGATGTCCAAGGAAGCAACATCACACTAGACAGAGTCTTGTTTCCAATGGAGAAGTGTACCAAACATCGATAGTTACAGGAACTTCACCTCCTTCTTTAAACCACGAAATTTTGTATGGATCTTAAACGTTTTCAGTTTTTAACTTCAATTTATTGACCATTCCTTGAGACCCATAATTTTATGTACTTCCACTATCAATGATAACGGAACATAGACATCCCCCATAAGTGCATGTTGTATGTAATACATTCTTTCTAAGCCAATTATTTCCTGAAGACGATTTGGGAGCAAGCATGACTCTTTGGATTACAAGGAATTATCCCTTACCATCTTCTTCTATAATAGTTTCTTGACTTTCCTCTGCTTCACCTCTTTCAGATCTAATGTCTTCATCTTCAACTTGAATTATGTTGGCTTGTGGGATGAATTTTCACCTAGCTAGGACAGTCGGCTGACTTATGTCTAGGTTGTCCACATTTAAAAGCTTCACCGGGAGTAAGTGGAGCTTTTAGCATACTAGTGCTATCGGGATTCTAAAACTGAGCTAATGTCCTAAGAGTTGGAGCTAAATGAAGGTTTCGGTATATCAGGTTATTGCAATCTAGATCTCTTCACTTGTTGTTCTTACTTTCGAGCTTTTCTTTAAGCCTCCTTTAATGAAGTGTAATCATCTATTGATTTTTGTCCTTGTTTTAAATTTTGAAATCGTTGGAACACGGTTTGCCGGTAATCAGTACGTAGAAATTAATCTAGCCCTCAATTTTTCCTTCATCTTTTTTCATGAAACAATTTTTTCTTTTCCCTTAAATAGTCTTTTAGGTTGGATTTGTTTCCATCATACTAGGATTGATCATTCAGAGTTTTAGACTCACAGATTTTACTTTCTTATCATCGGATGCATCTCTTTCCATTCAAAGTATTGGTCTAGTTGGTCAACCCAATCGAGAAATGCATCCAGTTGGAGTCTTCCTTTGTACTCGGGTACTTCAACTTTTATACCATGATCCTATCTATCCCTTCTATAATTTCTTCCACAGCCATCTGTTTCATTATCACTTTCACTTTCTTCTTGACTCGTGTTTCTAAAAGGGTTCTGGTTGTAAATTTCGATCAAAGATGGGCCAATTGTTGTTGAAGGCGTTGTATCTCGGTTTGTTGATTTATTATCATTTTTTGTTGCCTTATGATAACATCTTTTAAATTTTATTCGGAATTTTTTCTATTGCCTTCTCCATTATTTCTTTTGACCATTGAAAATCAAAGAAAAAACCTACCTAAATAGCCACAACCATAGCTCTGATACCAAACGATGGGGATACGCCAATAGAGGGTGATATTTCTAAGATTACTAAGGGAAGGCTCAGGGAAGACTCAGAAGAGTCAAGAGCCTGTCTAAAATGAATAGGTTTACTTCAACAAATATAAGCTCTTCCTAGATGATTTACCATAATGGGCTTAATTGCGAGAATGACAAGATTCAAGTTTCCTAAAAAACAGGTTTGATATTATTCAAACAAATAATACTTGCAAGTTAACACAAATAATATATCATAGAGAAATAAACACGTTCCCAATACAGGGCAATAAAAATATGGATATAAAAACAAACCCACCCAAAAGATAATATGGCTCGGTGTTATACTCATTACTTGATAGATTTCAAGAGGACGGAAAACCCAAAGTACTAGTATGATCTTTTGGTTGGCTCCTCAGGTCTCTGTCACTCAATGAATAAGCCCAAAACAGCTCCAAAAGTAGAAGATGAATGGTGGAGGAAATTGAGTATGATCTTAGAAGAGTGGATATAAAAGCCAGTTGAGGTTTGAGTGGAGGAGATGAAGGAAGAAACAATTACAAATCAAGCACTTTACACTCATAGTGGGCTCGTATATTTTCTATTTCTTCATGAAGAAAGAGGCCCTATATATAGGGTTTCCTAGAAGAGAGGCCGAGGTGGTGCGGGGCAGGAACCAGCGCCTCATGCCCACGGGTTTCTTCCTCTCTGCGGGTTAAAGGCGGAGGAGAGGGAGGGATACGGCCAAATAAGCCCCACCCCTGGGCTTATCTAATTTGTGTTGGGCTTATCTCTTAAGCCCAATAAGATTCTTTTAGGTGGGCTTAAGTGAAACCGGATTGCAACGAAGTCTATTTTGAGTTGAACTCAATACTTAAGTTGGATCCAGTTAGGTGCGACATTGCCCGCACCGGGGTTAATACATAAAAGACTTCTAGGGATCATATTGGACCCTGGAGACAGGCGTTGGAAAGATAAAAGTACAACGAAGTAAACTAAATAGCTATTACAACAAAATATACATAGGGGCAAAATAGTAAATTATCCCAAAAGTAAAACGGTAATTTTACCTTGTTGAGAGACATCGATCTGCATCAATTTCCACCTCCTCAGGTGGAAGCATAAATCAAGTATCTGCTATAAGATTTCTCCGCTCCGCGTGCGCATCAGAGCTTTGGTCACAGGGGTGTCAACGGGCCGTGTCGTGTCTAGTTTCGGGTCGTGTCCAAACTCCTAGACCCGACCCGACCCGTTTAACTAATCGTGTCTAGATCCTAAACCCATACCCGACCCGCTAATAAACGGGTAGACCCGATAAGACCGGTAAGACCCGTTTACCACACGGGTCTATTCAGTTCACCCAATCCGACTCGACCCGACCTGACCTGATAGATCCGCTGGTACTATATATTAAAGTATCGGATTGCGAGTAGACCCGACCCCAGGGGCGGACCTACATTGGGCCTAGGGGGGGCTCAAGCCCCCCCCTCACTTTGGAAAAAGTAAAGGTAAGTTACTCTTACTCCCCTTGAAATTTAGCTTAAAAACATATAGCTCCTATAATTAATTTTGTTCCAAATCACTTCCTAAAGCCTGAAATGTTAGCACAATACCCCCTTTTGTCAACTACTTGATTTCCTCACTTGGTAATTTTTATTTGATCGAAACTGAATTGGATGTGGGGGGGGGGGTCAAAATGTTATTTTTTGACTATAGGGGGGTTAAAATGTTTTTGAGCTAAACTTCAGCAGGGGAGGGAAGCCAAGTGTAATTTATAAAAAAAAAAAACAATTCTAGCCGGTTTGTCAACTTTTGGTTGCCAACGTCACATGGAGGTGGCCCCCACCAGTCGCCACTGCCCCACCGGCCACCAACCCCCGCCAATCAATGTATACCACGATACCGCCGACCACCAACCCACCGCCACATGGGCCATCCGTCGTCACCGTCCACCACCAGTATGTGCGACCCACGGCCGGCATCGCCGGCCACCGGCCACCACCCGTTACTGGCCACCAATGCCCACTACTGTCCGGTCGACATCCACCACCGTCTGCCACTACCCGCACACGTGGCATCCCCGCAAAGTTCATCATATGGCCCTTAGTGAATGAGAATCGAGTATGAATCGGGGCCTATTTACAGGTTTTTGGGGGTACATATGAAATACCCCCTCCACCCGAAAAAAAAAAAAAAGAGGATCTAGTCTATTATTTACAACCCATGCATCCTGATCGAGTCGGTTAGTTACAGCTCCAAATTTTCGAAGGACTCTGAGGATCAAAATTCTCCTCCACTCGAGGTAAAATCCTAATATGTCTTTAATTTGTTGCGCGATTGAAGGAATGGTAGGGAAGTTATCACACTGTTTGCGAAGCCTTCGACTGTGAGGCAATGATTATAGTTACTTTTTAATAATTATGCCCCCCCTGAGAAAAAATCCTGGGTCCGCCACTGCCCGACCCGACACGACCCATTGAATTTTAAACGGGTCTTCCCGGGTCTATCGTGTCCTGACCCTAAACCCGGACCCTACCTGTTTATTAAACGGGTCTATCTTGTCGACCAGTTTACAACCCGAACCCGTTTAGCCCTGACCCAGACCCGCTAACTTTGTGTCGGGTCCGAAATTGCTAGCCCTATTTGGTCAATAAGGTGTGGCACATTTGGAAGAGCCGCAACAAAGCTCAGTTTCATCGGGTCAACAACATGGAGGGGGAGGACCAGGGGGCAGGGGCAAGTTTTTGTCATTCGCAATCATGTTGGTAGCCTGGTAGGATTCTGGCCTTGGGGTTTGACATGTTCGGTCCCTGCAGAAGACAGGTAACTGGCCGGGCGGTGCGCACAACCAACAGGACGGACCTAGCCTCTATTGTGTGGGACGATGCAGATTCCCTCACCATCACCCAAACCAATAAAAAAAATTAGAGAGTTGGTGGTAGGTCCCTGTCATAAGATTTGATTAACGTAAAGAACATCCAAATATCTCTATACACATCATGTTCCTCCCGAAACATATACACTTGTAGCAGATCCCTCCATCCACTTTTATCTAGGGGTGAGACTTGGACGGGTCTGACCCGACCCCGACCCGCCCAATCCGAACAATGGACAAAGGTGATTAAAAACTTGGATGGGTTTGGACAAAAAAAGATCAACCCGATTTCAATTTGAACGAGTTTGGGCATCGATCTTCCCAACCTGAGAAACTTGAGGAAGTGACATACTAAGGTTGAACGCTTTGGTAGTTTTTTTTATGGAAATAAAAAACTGTCTGTTTGATGTTGAATGCTAAAAATTCGTTTGAAATATATGAGATATGGGTTGGACTTTCTGTTTTTGCTATGCAAATCAAAGATCTGTTTTTTTTCCATTTATTTATATGCACATAATTTCTAATTGGGCGATCCGTCCATTATTTTACAAATTTGGCAACCCAAGCAACTAGAATGGGAAGCACGGATTAGGAATCCCTGGGTTCCACGGGCAAAACCGGTTAAGGTTTGTGCAAGTTGGGTTGGGCATGGGCAAACCCTTCAACCCGCTGAAGTCCCACCGCTAGTTTTATCCCCATTAAATGACAAAAATATCCCAGATTAAGTTCACTTTACTTTCAATGCAGCAAATAAACAACTACAGTACATTACGAATTGTTTCTCTTCAGTGACAAATTATTGCTCTTTGCTACAGTAAAATCATTGTATCATTCTTTTTTTAACAAAATCTCATTTAAATTTTTTTTTCAACTACAGAGAAATCACTGTAACAAGTGTTCCTCTTTAGTACCAAATTATTTGGATAACCAAAGAAAAACAATTCAATACTAAAGAGGAACAATTGCTACAGAAAAACCAAAATCTCTGTTTGCCACAATGAAATCTCTGTAACAATTGCTATTGTTCATTACCAAAGTGCTACTTTCCACATGATTTCTTATACAGTACTTTAAATCAAATGTTGGTCAAAGGCTTGGCTCTCTTTGAAAAGGAGATTCCACTGAATGAAGGGTGACGATCAACCCGATAGATCCTAATAAGAGCAGAGAGTTGCACCCACCTTTAAATGGAATTCAAGTTCTTAATCCAAATAAATGATGCTCGCTTCTCGCGAAAATCAGCAACACTCTCATTGAAACCTCATAAACAAGCCACAATCTCTCTCCCTCTCCCCCACTTCAATCAACAACAAACACCTGAGATCCCCAAACATTTACAAACGGAAAAATTCGATGAACAAAGCGCACAGATTTTTTTTTTTTCTACGACACAACACGAATCCAAAAGATGTGGTTTTTCATCAAGGGTGAAGCGATGCACGGCATTCCACCGGTCCTCTGTAAGCACGCATTGACCGTGACCGTGCGATAGCATCTTCAAACCTCCGCTTCATCCATTCGTGCAGCCGTCTCCCGGAATACATGTTCATCAGCGAGCAAAAGGGCATTCCAAAGTCTTAGCATCTGATCTCGTATGATCCAGCTTTCGTGATATAGCGGACCCACTCGACGGTGTTATAACCACTCTTCTCCCAGACCTGCAGTACAAATTTGGGGAATTCAATACATGTCATGCATGATAGGCGATAAACTGTATGTTTATGAAGATATACCTTGAGAAACCGGACCCGTAAACCTGATGCAGTGAACATCGGAACCTGGCGAAAACCAGAAACCACATACATGAGCCATTTCCGGGCATCACTGGTTAATAAAAGCATGCTGTTGAGATGCAATTAGGGTTTAGACAGTTCTAATAGTGCATTTTTTATGACATGGTGGACTGTTTAGGACCCGTTTGGATTTGAGTTTCATCCCCCAGTTTCTGATTCCAGATTCTGCAGGGATCTTCCCGCAGAAGATTGGTTAGATGCAGTGCCAGAAGCTGATTCCCACAGAAGCTAGAATCAGTTCTGTATAGAAAAATCGGATTCCCACAGAAGCATCTGAGAGCAGCTTCTAGGTTCTACTTCTGGATTCTGCAGGAATCCGATTCTGCAGGAATCTGGCAGCATAGAATGAAATCCAAGCAGGCCCTGCTCAAGCTACAATATATATACAAAATAGCATCAAAATTTAATAATCATGGTTAAGCAGAACCTGGAACTCCATTTGTATCGGTGGTCGAGTCCAAGACTTCTTCTCTGCCATTGTAGAAATCAATTCAACCTCGGCGCTCATGGTTGGCTCCGTTTGTCCAGGAAATTTCCTTATCCTACAGGTATTGATATCAGCTTAATGCTTAAAAAGCAAACAATCAACTAAAAAAAAGGAAGGACATTTGACAAAACCATTGTACTTGTATCTGACACTGTTGTCAAGGCGCGGGACTAGGCGCGCCTAGGCGCACTAGGCGCTTGGAGACAGCTAGGCCCCTAGGCCCCAGTGCGCCCAGGCGCACCTCACTAAGCGGCGGCCTAGGCGCACGCCTAGGCTAGGCGCACGCCTAGTTTTAGACAATTATTTTTGTTTGTTTTTTTTAAGTAAAACCCAACCCACCCCCATCTTTGTTCATTTTGTTGTTGTATACTTGTTTATGTTATGTGTTCATTGTGTTGTATGCATTTGATTAGAATATGCTCAATTTTATGTTAGCAAGTGTTTGTATTCTATTTATTCCTTTTGTTGTTTACTTATTTATACTATGTATGTGTCACAGTGTTGCATGCATTTGACTATAATATGTTCAATTTGATGTTAGTAAGGTGTTATATTGCTTCCTATTACATATATACCTGCAAGTATAGACTATACATGTATACCCGTGCCTGGAGAATGCCTATGCACATAAGGTCACGCCTATGCACACAAGGCCACGCCTAGGCTCCTAGGCTCCCTCTGGGTGCCTAGCCTCGCCTTGACGCCTTGACAACTATGGTATCTGAAATCCAGCAGCTTCGTCAAACTATCTATCTTTTACACCATATTATATCAGAAGATCCAAATGAGAAATAACACCCATTAAAGAATTGGCCATTTCAAGTATCAGCTATTAATTTAAAATTATTCAGGGCATTGGGAATATAAATACGCACTTAAGTATATCACTAATACATCCATGGCTGACAACAAGATGATAAATGCACTTAAATTTTGTCCTTGAGTGTATTAGTTCAATTGAAATCGTCACTGGTACATGTGTGCGATGCCTTCAGACTCGGGCTCGGAAAGTGACTCGTTACGACCCTTAGCGACGCAACTCGGAAGAGTCAACTCGTGGCGCATAAGAGTTACAAACATAGTGACTCGTTGGATTAATATATATAATATTAAATAAAACATAATAAATTTGGAAAAAAAATAAAGATACATTGCATCCATATGCCAAATAGTCTCACAAAATGCATCAAAGTCATGCAACTATCAAAATATAATGGATAAAAACGACCGATCGAGTCAGAAACGAGTCTGATCATGACTCGGACAAGTCATGGGATGAGTCAGACTACGATTCGTCCGAGTCAGACACGAGTCTAAACATGACTCGGACGAGTCAGGCGACCTGCGAGTCACTGGTCCGAGTCGGGTCGAAATCAAGACCGAGTCGGGTCAAAACGTGACGACTCATCCGAGGCAGAATGAGTCTGAAAAGACTACATGTGTGATACCACTTTTCGGAAGGCCTAGAACTTGCTATGAAAGTGGGTTGATAGGGCTAAACTTTTAGTCGCAATTGATATGTATTCATGTACACAAGATCCAGCCAAATCACAACAATTGACATCAGTGAGTAAAACTTTGAAAAAAATGAGGTGGTTACATTAAAACTTTACCAATAAGCAGAAAGTAAACTGAGCACTTACTTCCAGACCAAGCAATCAATAGCAGCATTGTACTTGGCTCGACCTGATGTTACTTGGAAGCTTGTCTTGGCCGTCTGCTTTGGGACTGGAATCTTGACCACAACTCCAAGTGCAAACATTTTCGCACCAAAGACACTCTTTACCTGCAGAAATATAGGAATTAAAGTAACAATGCCCGTACGAACATAAGAAATTTGCATCCTTCGACATGTGGGTGACAAACCTTAACATTTACTTCCATACGCGTCCTACCCAACTCTTTGATTGTTGGTAACACACGAAATGGAAGATTTACTCCTTCAGTGATACGGTACCTATAAGAAAAAAATTCCATTGAAATAAGAAAGAGAAACAGGATTTTGAATTATCGCCGAGCCCAGTCACTCATGCGGATCTTGCCAACCAATCAGCACATGAATTGGAACCCTGGGGCACCCACTAAAAAGTACCAACACAGCATGCCAAGCCATACGGCAGTGCATAACTAATTCGGAGTTTTGTGGCTCACCACACGTCCTATCTGAATGATTTCTAGTGCCTTGAGTGCATCCGTAAAAACCATAGTCAGGATTCTCAATCATGTTAATTCTTCAAGCAATGCTAGTACCGCAAAGTCTGGATCCAATGCTGAATCAAAATGACATGTGAATAAACAAATGGCTAATAGGGAATAATCCAATACCCATACGCCACCGGCTAGCTCGTTCACACATCGAAAAGATCCATCCGCCCAAGCCACGAAAGAGGGCCGAATAAAAAGTTATATAGCACTTACTGCTTGAAAGCAGTGCAAATATTTATTTGAATCTCATATGAGGGTACGGACCATCAAGTTAGCCATCTAACTACCATTACAAAAATTGTCAGCAACAACTAGGGGTGGGCATGGGCCGGGCTCCGGTCAGCATGGTAGGGCCTAAGTTTTTCACGGGTTGGTCCGAGCCCGGCCCGGTCCGACCGACAGTTTTAGGGCCCATCCCCGGCCCGGCCCGGTCCGGCCGACAGTTTTAGGGCCCATCCCCGGCCCGGCCCGGCCGACAGTTTTAGGGCCCATACCCGGCCCGCCCGACCCATGTGCACCCTAACATAGAGGAGGATCTTAAGTGGGTCCCCTATGAATGTGGGTTCAACCTTGACTTGGTGTGCAAAACGATCCATTGGCTCTTTATCCCAAGATTAAATAATTAAACAATCTACAAAACCAATGGGGTCAAGTTGGGCCTGGTCTAATAAGTGGAAGCCCAAGCCCGGACCATAAATTTAATCAAGTCTGAAAAATGCGGCCCGGCCCGGCCCAGCCCAGCCCAGCATTTGAACCTCACTATCGAAAAACTCGGCAATCAAATCTCAATATTGAAAAAACCCAGCATTTGAATCTCATTATCGAAAAACGTCACACAATCGAAAAACTCAACTTTAGAATCTCACTATCGAAAAACATAGTCAAATCTCAATATCAAAAAACCCCACCTTCCGATACACCTACTATCGAAAAACCAAGCATTAGAATCTCACTATCGAAAAACCAAGTTGACTTAAACTATATGAAGATGTTATATGATCAAACAAAAGTAAAAACCTTTTAAAGCTGACTTAAGCTCTCTTATCCAAAGAGTTGCACTAACTAACGTACATTCTTATGTGGGAAGAGAGAAGTAACATCTTCATATTTTTCATATAAGTCTCTCAAGGAGATTAAGTATAACCTATAATTTTTCTTGGCAAACTTATATAATGAAGTAAAAATATACTATGGCCGTTGGAGAAAATTCAAGACCCATCTGCCACTTTGAACCCAGGAACCTACCATTATTTTTATTGCATAAGATTCCTTTAAAAGATGTCCATAAAAGGTAAGCTCTCAAATCACAATTCCACTCACATTGTATTGCAAAGGTTCATCCTACCAATGGTGAGCCAATTATCTTTGGCATCCATTTTCTAAAGCTCCAACAGAAAATTATCATCTATAATAGTAAACAAGAAACTTCCACGTCATGAGATGATCCATTTGACCATCAACCAAAATATCTATATCTACACACAACAAAAAAAAACTGGTTTTCTTTTATCTCGTTAAATCCCATAATTGCATAGAAGGTTATGGGCAGATACTAAACCTTAAAATTCAACTATAAATGTTGATGAAGGAATCCAGACCGATTTATTATTCCCAGATTTCACTTCTATCTACATTAAGAGAAGGATTGAAAAGAAGTATAGGATGACAATTCTCCCAGAATCCATCCATGCCAATATAGAATGCGGTAGCATTCTTCAAAGAAAAAAGCATGACTTGACCAGCTTAAAAACCAAAATTCATCATATCTAGATGGTACAGAGCAAAGTAACAATTCATATATTTCAGAGTTGGAAGTTTTCAGCAAAAACTTATTAGGTTTTTCTTTGAACTCACTTAAAGTCATTTTACATCTAGATTGTATCTTAAATTCTACAACTATATAACAGTTCTCATTATGTGCACCCCATACTAAAAAATATCTTTTTGTCTACGCTAGAAAAGAAAGCATATCCTTGAAGTTCTTCACCAACCAAATCAATGGCTTAAAAGTATGTGCTCTTCTAGAAGTGTCATCATAGAAAGTTAGACATCAAAAAGTCTAAATATGAAAAGACATGCTAGCGGCATAAACAAAATAGATGCTTCCTTGACTCTAAAAATTCTCAACTACATGTATGCATGCTCCTTCCTCAGTTCCTATCTAAGTCCCACTTAGAGAAACTATTGAGTCAACTGGTAAACCATTCACCCAGCAACAGCACATATACCTTGCAAATGCCAACAATAAATGCAAAATCATGTGCGCATAAACAGCAAACAGCACATTATTTTTCCACGCTCTGCAGCAAGAATCATCAAGTATGCAATTTCCACACAACTTGGATAAAATAAAGAGAGAACGCAAGAAGTGTAAGGAATATCTTACTTCATCAATTCAAATTCACCATCAGGAGGCACAAAGCTGACGGTCTTTTCTGAGTTAAACCTTGTTAGGTTCACACATTGGTGAAAGGTGACGTCATCAAGTTCTATGGTCTTTCCACTAAAAAAGAAAGAAAATTGCTATAATTAGTTACCAGGGAAACTAATGCAGACAGAAAACCAAACTATTCCAACAGAATTTAAGATTTTCATCTCGACCACCTTCTGATGCTTTATATGTCATAGAGAACAGAATGTGGATAAAGTAGCTATCCTACTAGAAGCAGAAAAAAAATGTACATCCATAAGGTGGCAACAACTTGAGTCTACAGTTACATGAGCTTTATTAATGGAAATGCATTGCCGCCTTTTTAGATACCAATTTCTTTATCACACAACTGAGCATTTCACTTGTATGCTAAGAAGCACGGACTCTTCCCTCGAGGTGCCGTGTACTTGTCCAACACATATAGAACAACGAAACTCGTCAGACACGCCTTGGACATGTTTCGGATACTTCACGTCATTTCAGGTTTATTACTTGAAAAAAAAACAGTTTTAAAAAAATCGAAATACTTTTCTTCATTATGGATGTTGATTTTTAATGATAGATATAACGAAATTTAAAAATGGAAGTCATGTTTTATTATTATTTTTCATATATGTCCATTGCGCGCGCACACACACACACACATATATAGGCGTGTCCATGCCATGTCCGTTCCTACTTTTTTGGGACTTGCTGTATCCCGTGTCCATGTCAATATCCGTGTCCGTGCTCTCTGGCTTGTATGCAGGAAAAATGAAGTGAATACCAGGGTTATAAATAACAGGAATATAAGAGATATCTTACATTTACCATTTGCTTAACCAAAGATGCAAAGCATATGGCATACAAAATATCAAATAATATTGGACCATCAATTTTTAACTAGAAAAATTGTTCTTTGCTCACTTTGTCACTTAATGAGACTTCAGTGTCCAACAATGACAACTAGCTAAATTATCATACTTATTGATCTCTCATTCGAGTCATTCCTTGTTTCACATTGCTTGGATGTCTATATTATGCTTATGGACAATTCAACCAGAACATGTAGGATTCCCGTGCACAATACTTGTAAGAAGTTAACTAGGATGAGGGATAGAAAAGCTATTGATATTGATCAAGTTGCGTGCATCAAGAGTAAGGCAAGTGGCAACACTACGATTGTCAAGAAAAACGAGATTAAAGAGCGATAAATGGCTACTTCCACAATTACTGAATGAGAACTTTATTGCAGCACAAAAACCACAGTTAAGAAGTTGGCATGTTTACCATCACTCAATCAAAATAAATGAAGTAGGTGCGGCTCTGAAAAGGATGTAATAGGATAAAACACTTGGTCCGAATGGAATACCAATTGAAATTTGAAAACGATGGAGGAACTGGATTGACTTGGTTAATACTTTATTCAATGAAACCATGAAAGGAGGATGACGGTTATGAACCTAAATATAAGAAAAAAGTGATGTACAAATTGCTCAAATTTTGAGAGACTTAAGCTTATGTGCCGCACCATGATTTCCATTGGGAGAGGGTGATGAAATAGTTGTCTTGTTGCAAAATGCCAAAAACCCTATTTCACTATGGTCTTGGGCCCTTGGCCAAACTATCACGTTGTTCAACTCCGACATTGTCAATATGCTTACAAGGATCCTCTAATAAGTTCATCAACCATTCTTCTCGTCAACCCAATCCACCAAGTTATTTTCACGATTAAAAGTTCAATGATGACAATCAACTGATTGATGCTTAATGTTTGAACATATTATTGTATCCAGAGCTAAAAATTATACACTATACACATGTATTATTGGCCCAGATGTGGGGCCATAGCTACCTGGCAACTTGTGGCCTCCCCAATGCTTTGAACCTTGCCAATAGATTTCAGCACCGATGATCAAATTACACCACCCATGAACATGTAAGTGATGTCAAGTAAAATGTTTGATCAATTTTCTGATTTCTCATTATTAATTTGTTTGGTTAGGAGTTTATATAAAAAGCCCGTGTTTAGCTTTCGATTAGTTGGCTTTAAGGAGTTCTGGTAAAATTAGACTGTAGCAATTACCAAATGATGATTGGAAGAGCAACCAAGTGATCAAAAGCACTAGGGATGAGCAGTCATATTCCGATAGGACAAACATCTGCTTAAATATCAACACTACATCAGAACTAGCCTTCTTATGATATGGAAAAATATACAATATTGAAAAATGCTTTATTTTCTATGAAAAAATCTCAATATATGATGGTACAAGGCAACCCAATTAAGAACCTTGGCTCATACAATAACCATAAAGGGTAAAGCTACAATCAAGAGGTTTGTGTTTCTTTATACGAATAGTTTAAGTTCACATATGATATATCACCCTAGAATATAATATGAAGGTAGGAAGCAAGGTGACACATCAAGTCTGCAACTCTTGTGACGGATGTTTGCAATTTTCATTTTGTAAGGAATTCAGCTTACCATTGAAAAGCATCTCAGAAATCATCAAATCAAAAGGTAGGGTGGCTAAGCGAGCCTGACACAAACTACTTTCTAAGGAAAACCCTTTTATAGCTTGCAATACAAGGCACTAAGGCAGATATATTATAGAATGGGAAAAAGGAAACTGACATAAAGAGAATCACTTACAATAATAACTGCAAATTTTCTGTAAAATAATAGGTGAGTCAGAACTTACCTTTTTGTTGGTCTGGATTTAAGTTGAGATTCCTTTTCAAGACCAATTTTGTCATTTAAACCTAGCTTTAAATCAGGCATCCCAGAGAGGAAGCACTTCATGAGAATCTTTCCAGTCACATCACAACGTAGAACACTTCCTATATAAATGTCAAAAGGATTAGTAGAGAACTGTGTAACTCCAGAAAAGTCTAAATTTACTCTTTATAAGAATAAATCAACACCATGTAGTCTCGACTCTCGTTACTACCTTTGGAAGACATAAGAAGATTAACACTTTCCACAATGTCCAAGAAAACCTGAAATGCATTAGCTTGAGAAAACTGGCATCTCTATCACTAAACCTACGCAGCACAAAGCTACAATAGAGAAAGGTTACCTCATTCTTCTTATACACAAGACCCTCACGTCTCCAACCAACAGCACCTGTAACTTGTAGGGTCGCATTAGGTACTGGCTTGTCCGAGGGCTAGTATTTAAGAAATTAAAAAAACGGTTAATAAAGTCTAAAAAACTAAAGCAAAAAAGAAAATCTAGTCATATCCATTTTTTTAGTAGCCCTCAGTGTCTAATCTGAAGGAGGGTTAAGGCGGACCCCTACCAGTTACTTAATAACAGGTCTCCAATCCAACCACCAACAGGCTGATAAGCCTGATATCGGATCTCCAATCCAACCACCAACAGGCTTTACCAGCTATACTAATTTTTCAATTGTCTGACATATTACCTTGGATGAAAAGGGTGACCTAACTCCTTCTTGAGTGATGTAAAGCTTCAAAATTTCAGGAGAGAGATTTTGGGGGTACCCAAAATCCATTATTTCTGCATATATGTGAAGGCATCAAAAACTCATATATGCAAAAATTATTCCAAACATGATTAAATACAAGCTTTTATGGAGGGCATATAATCAATAAGTTCAGGAGAAATGTTAATGGAGAACGCTCAATCAAAAAGAACATAAGAAAATCTAGAAGCCAGTTTTGGATTTCACTTATTAATGACAAAATACGAATCAATCTACCCCACAAATCAAATATTCGCCCTCTGTTGTTTTTCTGACCTTGTAATAAAGTACTACCTTGTTTAAATCCTAATCAAACTTCTATTTTTCACACAAAACAGTCCCTAAGGGTCTTCAATTAAGATCAGATACAAAGGAGATGCCCAAAACCCTGTTTCCAGTCAACAATGGCAAATCTCTCTCTTTTGGCATCAAATTCCATGTAGAGAATGTAACTATCTACTTGCCCCAACTATTTAGAAGACAATTTAAACAATAATAAAAAGCTAAAAACATTTGTCACACGTTATCCAAACAAAATCCTACACAGATTCTGCTGCTTCAAATTTTGAATTTTGCTCTAAAACTGAAAGGGACTTGTTTTTAAGAGAAGAATACCAAAACTGACCCAATGCTGACCTTAATGCATTTTCACAAGCCTAACTAATAGATCTTCTAAATCGGACTATTCTTTAACATGTGTTGATGATCCCACTAGCATAAGTCCCTCCAGGCTTAAAAGAATTTGACCTCCAGTTAGCTGCTTAAGATTCTTCGATTGAATCCTTATTGGTCTTCACTAATTCTTCTCACCTCTCCCAAGTTGATTAAGTAAAATAATTATTGACCAATTTTTCAAACATTAAGTAGCAAAACAAACCACAATTTTACCAACTACAGCCTCTATTTGCACCTTGAGTTCTTAAAGTAAAAATGCTTCCATCAGCATGAGTATACACAAATACTAATTTGTATACATAAAGAATATTTAAGAACTCTGTTACGGAAGAATGTGGATTGCTAAGAATGTGCATGATGTCGCAAACCTTTTCAAGCATGGCCGTTAAGGAAAAAGAAAATAGTTAAACTATCAGAACAAAATGAGGAGAGTGAAACAATGAAAAAAATTTATAAAGGTGAAAAGGCACATCATATCTACCAAAAGAAGCTGCCACCATTTACAGTTCACAAATATATCAACATAATGGCTCCCACATTAACCCATAATTACATCATTTGAAGAAGTATAGAAAAGTGATACCTAATCCAAAAGGGCATTCACTCAACTAAGAACTAACCAAACGATAAAGAATATTCAAAATGAAAACAAAATCGCATTTGGGCATATAGCCAAAATATATATAGTTATAGGCTCTCGTCATGATTAGGCTACACCACATACTAGTGCTTTGTAATAAAGACAATATATAGAAAACCCATATATAAACGTACAAATAAAGAAGCACAACAAGAATATGTGCTCATGCAGCCAGTACATTACTCACCCAACCCCAACCCCAAAATGACAAAGCAACAACACATAGAAGAATCATAAGGGAGAGGGAGAGGTTCAAGAGTAGTGCCACAGTCAAAGATACAAAAATGGACCCAACGTGCAAGGTTCACAGGATAAGGTAAAGCGCGAGGATGCAAAGCCACGCGGGAGAAGACTTTGTGACAGATTGACAAAGCAACATAGTGGATAAATCGTGTCATCCAGTTAGCATCCATGAAACATGCATAAAGTGGGACATCCCTTTTGTCCGCGACCTCTTGTTCTACCACCTTGACCATTTCTAGCTCCTTTACCAACCATCATTTAGTCATTTCTTCTAGACCCAAATCATTTCTTCTATAGCTAGAGACCTGATGTAGACAAGCCAGGCATCCAGAAATGCTAATCCTTATTTTAACCACGAAGATCGATTCGTCTCATCTTCTAACCTCTGTCTTCTAGTCCATCATGGCATCATCTCCCTCGACCATCATGGCATCATCTCCCTCGACACCGCTTCATCTACAATCAAGAAGGTTTTTTTGAGAAACACGACGTCATCCGGGTATATTTCAAGGCATATTGGCATCATCCATGGGTTATCTAAAGGGTGGTATCGATTCCTTATCTTTTTCATCTTGTTTTCCCCATCATATGAATCGTTACTCGAACTTTCCTCTTGTTGTTCATAAATTCCAGCAATCATATAAAAGGCTCGTTGTGCATCATTTGGTCGTCTAATAACCTCATTTGGCTCATAACTTGTTTGAGTTCGATCCTGTAGTGTTTTGGTTGTAAATGAGCGCGAAAATTTGGCACTTGCCCCTTTGCTTCTTGGCCGGCCACAATAAACTATATTTTGCATAATGTTGAGTTTTTAAAGGTCCAAAACAGGTATGCTATCAAAATCAAAGTGTCTCAAAATGGGTATCTATCCACTAACTAGATATCCCAAGCATTTCGCGTGCGTAGAATAATCCTCAACCTCCCATCTCACATGAAATCACCACCCTCCAATTATTAGCATGAGGTTCTCTGGAAATATCTTTCCTGTTAATTTGTTGATTAGAGATCACATGCTTTCACAAATACTACTCACCCAATCATAGTCAACCTTTTTCCACTAATGTAAGATCATTACCATCTATTCATTAATGGGAGAATAGAAAGTTACGTGTATTGCACATGTAGGGGTGCAAGCTGAAACGAAAATTCCGATTCCGTCCGAAACCGATCCGAAAAATTCCGATTTTGGCACCATATAATTAAATCCGAATTCCGAAATTCCGATTTCCGAAAATTCCGAAAAAAAATCGGATTGGAATTGGAAGGGTACTGAGTATTCCTAAAATTCCGATTTCTTATCCGAAAATTCCGAAAACATCCGATCCAAAAAAATCCGAAAATTTTCGATGTTTTATTCCGACCCGACCCATCCGAAGGAACAAGTGTTGTGCAATGTCGGCCCTTGGACAAAGTCAACAAAGCCATTGCTTTGGACCTCACCCAAGGGCTGGGCACCATATATATATATTTCTTTTACTTAAAATTGGTCCAACCCAACACCAGCAAGCAATAGCCCGCGATGCACCGCATATAAAAATTAAAAACCCTAAATCCCAACCAAATACTATTCTACCATCTCCACCCTTTGCCCGACCCGACCCAACCAAGACTCATCCGAATTAGACTGTGTTGTGCAATTCCGAAAATTCCAAAATTATGCCAAAATTGGAAATTCCGAAAAAAAAATCCAAAAATCTGCCAATATTGGAGAATTCCGAAAATTTTCCGAAAAATTCCGAAAATGTAACATTCCCAAAAATTCCAATAATTCCGAATCGGGATTGGATTTTGAAATTCCGAAATTTCGGAATCGAAATACCATTTGGGATTCCGAAAATTTTTGGAAATTTTCCGAACACCTCTATTCCAATCCGATCCATCCGAAAATCAGCCCTATGCACATGCCTACTACTATCATCATCCTTGATATACTACGGTCACGTACATCCACAAGTGATACAAACGTTTAGTTCATCTTATATAAGATCGATATCCTCCATCTGTTAAGCAAACAAACTTTTATGTACAGCGCACATGTGATCTAGCTGTCAAAAAAACACGTCCTTCCCCTTCATGTTAACATGATTGACTTACATGACCATCTACTATGAGGTGGATCAATCAATAAGACATTAACGAAAGAGAAGGAAAAGAAAGATTTTGAGTATAAAGACTGACCTTAATGCATAATCAACAATTATTCTTTGTTGGAAACCAATAAATATAGGAAACCTAATTTTACAAGCTTAGCGGTCTTTAACTTATAACCTACAAGTACAACCACTGACTCTTCTAATCTATCTAGGACTACATAACTCCAAGAACAAGATTTTTAGTAAAACTAGGTCTACTATCACATTTGTCTCTCTTTTTCAGATTTTTTTACAATTTTTGGCATTTTCTATGCAATCATCAGCATTATTTCATCCAATACGTAAAGTCACAAAAAGGAGAGCATAAAGAATAGGAATCGCATAGGTCTTCTATCACATTAGTCTCTCTTTTTCTAATTTTCTACAATTTTTGTAGTACTATAAAATCTTCTAGATTATTTCATCAAATAGGGAAAGAGACAGCATATAGAGTAGAAGTCATCAAAGCTTTCAAACGCGAAGGCATGACACGAGGCGTTTGACTGGCCAAAGCCTCGAGGCATAAGTCTCAAACGAGTGTATTTTTTAACTAATTAAATATCTATTAAATATACAACTAACTATTAAAAATTAAATAATAAAAAAATAGAGAAAGTTATGAAAATTAATAATTTCATATTTATAAATCAAAATCCACGATTCAACATCCGCAACTCATCAAAATAGTTTTCCAAAATATATGCATAAAGTATGTAAAGTGTACCATTGCACATAAATGATACAATATTTGACAATATTCATAAAATTGTAAGTTCCAAGCCAAATGGACCCACAAAACAATATTTTTATAATAAAAATAGTATTTTTATAATACGGGTAGTTACTTAATCACTGGGACGCACAAAACAGTATTTTTATAATAAAAAACAAATCACAATTCAAAAAAAATTCACCAAAATCACACATCTAAGGCGTACGCCTCGGACTTGAAGAGTACGCCTCAGCTGCGTCTCATACTTTGAGACATACACCTCATGTGTTTGAACGCCTCAGCCAACACCTTTGGGGAGTTTTACCTACACCTTGCCCTGAGGCGTGCCATGAGTCTTATGCCTTAGGTGCCTCTAAAAACACTGGAAGTCATCAGCCACTTGGACTCTCACGTCTAGAAACAACCAAATAGTAAATAAAACACAATTTTCTGTCAAATGGACTCAGATTCCCAATTTGTTGATATTCTACAATTTTTGCAATTCATCTTCAATTTCTATAGTTTTCTATTTTCAAATTTTTTATGATCTTCTGTGCTATTTTCTGCAAAATTCAATAAGACAAAAATAGCTTATTCCAAATTTGCAATAAACAAGAGTCAAACTAGAAATGATTTTTTTGTATAAGAATAATTCAAGGTAGAGTAGGTAAGTCCTCTCTTTGTGGGGAGAGGAGTCAAACCCCGCTTCTCTTCCAAAAAAAATCTTTATCCCCATTAACTAAGAGAAGGAGAAGGCCAATTGTCTTCTAATTAAGGTAGCCTTTTTTATTGCATAAATCCCCTTCTTAACAATATTGCCCCTCTAGTCCTATCAATCAAATAATTACACAAAGGTCCCTATCAAGTGAAATAAAATCTAATAAATACTACAAATTATCTCAAGCTATCATAATGGTCTAAATTGATGAAGAATTTGGAACCCATGATTTTTAAGATTGTATTGACCCCTACTTGATCTTGCATCAATTTCTCAGTTTTGAAGAATTCTCAACCATCAAGAAGGTCAAGACACAAAATGACAATCTCAACAATCAGTGATGTAGGTCAATGTTGAAGTTGCTTTAGTGGATCCTGGCTTCTGCTCGTATGACATTCAATCAAGTATTGCAGAATGACTCGTTGTGGTTTTTCAACATTGTAACCAAAAGGATCCCAAAATGAGATGCAATTGTGATTTTCATTTTTCAACTCATGAGGAATTATAATCTAATGCTCGAGCCTTCAAGTTGATCTTTTCCTCTATCTGCTCTTTCAAGATTGAAAGATTAAAGATGGTGGACACTTCAATGATCCAAATTAGGCTCCGACAACTCTTCAAAGCATGGGACATCCTCTAATGGGGAGTACACATATGTGATTTTCATCACGGACTGCTCCATGATCTTCACATCGGGCTAACCTTCAAATTTTACCATGAGCTGATCGTTGGGTTCCTACATGGGATTTTCCATGGGAAACTACATGGTCCCCTCAGGCTCATTTCCAGGCTTTAGACCAAGCTCACCCATAGCAAATTCCAGTGTTCTAAAAAAAGGCCCAGGCGGCCGCCTAGGCGCTAGGCGGCCCCCCGCCTCCTAGCCTAAGCCCCAGGCGCTCTAAAAAAGCGGCCAAACTCCCAGGCAGAGCTATGCGCGGCAAGGCGGCCGTCTAGGCGGTCTAGGTGGGCTCAAGCTAGCCAAGCGGACCAGGAGGGCTGAGGCTGGCCAGGTGGACCATGTTTGCGTTTGTTCTTATTAATCACTCAATCTTGAATTATGGTTATATACTTGTTCTTTAAAATAATGGTTTGGGATAATCTTGAACTTATATTAATTTTTAAACATATATATATTATATAATATCAAAATAATAATTAAAAAAATTTAAAAAAAGGCAAAACGCCTAGGCGCTAGGCGGTCCCCCACCCCCTGATTAGCGCCTAGCGTTTTTTAAAACCTTGGCAAATTCCATTATTCTTCCCTGGGCTATTCTTTGAGCTCTTCATTAAAGAGATACAAACTCAATTCAACAATCAAAATAGTCCTCCAATGATAATTTTACAATGAAAACTCCTTCGTATTCCTTAGAATTCCCTTTCAGTAAATTCATGGGCATGGATTTGCCATGGACAATGGATTTGATGGTTTGTCTTCCTGTGAGGTCATGCTCCATGTTCTGGATCTCTTGTCTAAGATGATCTACTTGATATTAAAAAACAAGGAATTGGATCTCCCGCATGAGCAATTCTATATGATTGCACATACTCGTCGCATGGCTATCGCCTCCAATAGGGCACATCAGTAAAATGGAACGATATATCACTTTGATAACAATTACTCAAGGATTGTATGCCCCGATCCCAAACCTAGCGTAGACACACCACAAAACTCCACCAATCCACGCATACAATTCTGCAAAAGACAAGAAAAGAAGGCTAAAATGGAATTGTTCAAGTTAAAACTCAGCATGGTGAAATATGGAATTAAACTCCATAAAATCCTTTTTCTAATGGATGGAGGCCCCACGCTTAGAGAGGCTCAACCCATGATTACTAAAACTGATTAGAATTCAACTACTAACTTTTAGTAACCATAGATTAATTAAAATGGGTATTAGTCCAATATAATTCTCAATTTCTGATTTTCTATAGCCTTCAGTACTTCCTACAAAATATTCTACGGAATTCAAGTAAATAGGAAGAGAGGACTACACACAGAATAGGAAACTTGGACTCTACTCTTAGAAACAATGAAATAAAAATAAAAAACAATTCTAGGTCAAATAGGACTCCAACTCTACCTTTACTGAAATTCTAGAATTTTTGCACTTCATCTACAAGCTTTGCAGCTTTTTTTTTATTGTTTTTTGATGATCATTTTCCGCAAAATTCAGCAAGAAGAGAAATAAGTTTATTCTATAGAGAGAAGAGTATAGTAGGGGTACTATTTTGTCTGGAAGAATAAGTCAAGTGAGAGGAGGGGAGTCCTTTGCTTGCATCCAGATGAATTCAACCCCACTTCTCTTCCCAAGATATCCTAATCCCCTTTAATTTAGGGAAGAAAAAGAGGCTAGTTGTCCTCTAACTAGTGCAATATGCCAATATTTATTTGCACAAATCCCCTTTAAATAATTTTGCAACTATGTCCCCTAGTCTTATTAATTAAATAATTCCCTAAAGATTTATGTTCAGTGAAATAAAATTTAAAAATTACTGTGAATTATCTAAAGTTATCCCAATGGCCACGGTTTAAGAAAAATATGGAATCCATAATCTTTAAAAGAAATTTGCCCCTGTTACTCCTGCGATACATTCTTTACTAACATACCAAAATATTTCATGTGCATGATATATGCCAACCACGATAGTAAACCATTCTTCTTCTTAAGATCACCACTATCCATAATGTGATGAGAGATCACCATTGATGTTGACAACAAATAACTTCAAAGGTAACAAGCATGTATACTCTGACAATACACAAGCAAAATAAATTTATGCCACATACACAAATCATAGTGAGGAATGAGGAGACTATTAGTAAGGAAACCCATTAAGGTTCACACTGGCACAAAAGACATGATTTACAACTAGATCAACTTTATATCAAGTAAAAGATTAAGAAACTATGTTGTTAAGATGATAATATTAACATAAATGCATCTGCAGATACATCCCATGTTAATGTATTGACAATGTGAAGTTTGATTGAAAAACTTGGAGATATTTCTTTGCTATATATTGTCTAACAAGGGAATTCCAATCTCAAAGACACAATTTGGTATTATGAATCATAGGAAACCATCTTCACATATAATACAAGAACTTTAAATTTGACAATCATACAGTCATATTGGTTAGACATAACTGCCTCAAATATAGGAACAACCTGAAACAATCACGTAAGACACAAATTAAGCACTACGATATGGTGCCAAAGCAAATAGCCAAAGACCAAAATGCATACCATCCAGCAGTTCATATATCAGGACAAAGTTATTCCTGATGGCGTCTTCATCAAATGCGCCACCAAAATAAGATTTAAACAATGCAACGGCCTGGTCATAATAAAAAAAAGAGTTAAAAAAATAAAGGAAACTAAAACATCAGAACTTCCATTTACTGAGAAGATTACAATAAATTAATAGTCAATGATGCCAAATAGTAAACTACATGCAATCAGATATATCTAACTACCGGTCAATGTCAGATTCCTCAATATGCAATTACAGTATGCAGGGGTCACATACAGCTAGAAAATGGAATATCTCACAGCCATTAGTTGCATTCTTGAATACCAAATAAAATTTCTTCTACAAGAAAAGGTTGAGAAACATAAGCATGAGAAATCATAAGCCTTTCCTGCCAAAAAGACTCATAGTGGTACTCCACTCCACAGGATGATCATTAACCTCTTATTCTAAGGACAACAGTAACCAATACATTGCAAGGAAAAGGAATGCAATTATGCAGAAAACCTCATTAACTATACAACCACCACAATTGCTTTCCTGTGAGGTGAAGCTACCCTCGTTCGATAATGTTTTAAGACTGGAAGAGGTCATTAAACTAGTCCACATGCAATTCATATTTCAAATAAACTCACCGAAACAAGCAAGGGCCTAACTAATACTTCTGGACCTACTTGTACACATGCACAACAGAAAGTGGGAGAGAGTGATCGAGAGACCAAATGACAAGAAAATGATGCATACTTCAAATGCAAATTTGAAAGGGCAAGCAACGTTAGCATACCTCAGCTAAATGATCCATAGCTCAACTACAAATTTGAAATACTTCTACAAATGGAAGAAATAAATGCAGTGTTATGCATACCTCAACTACAAATTTGAAAGCGCAAGCAACATTCGCATTGCTGCTAACGACGATCACAATATAAACATTGCTAATTCTCATGTAGAAGAAAGAGCAGCCTCCAATTTGACGAACAGGACATGTACCGAGTTCTTTTGTCTGCATTATGTGCGTTCGAAATGCATCCACCATATTGCCCCTGGATAAATAAGATACTGTTAGGCACGTTGCAAAAATCCAAAAGAAAATGCAAGCAGGATATTAGAATTCTTATAGAACTCGTACCAACAAAATGAACACAGGGTTTCAGAAAAACATAGATACATGTACCTAAAGATGTATGCCATAAGTACGAACGAAGAGATGCATACAAAGATTCCTCAAGCGCAAAAAAAGTGTGAAAATTACAAATTTAACATCAAATTCCACCAACATTGATACAGACTCAAAACCATACCAACATGTTTAGAATGTAGAAGTTTGCTAACGATTCTTGCCAGTTGCCACAATAGTAAGACTACGGATAGAGGTTTATTGTTTCAAAATATAATTGAAAAGGTGGGAGGTCAACAGAAGAGCATCAAGTGAGGTAGAACCGTAGAAGAACTCGATGATCCTCGGACTTGATAATACGGGGGCTAAGAGCTTGTGGTTCCAAATCAGTATATGAACAGATTCGATAATCAGCAAAAGGAAGGAAGAAAAGAAGATCTTTAGGGATATTCTACGCATTAGGATAGGTCAAGCTAATCATGAAATAGGATTTTAGGAGGACAATATTCTTCTTGATGGGAAATTCAAACCTGTTACAGCCGGTCTACAAAAGCATAATGATGATGAAGGCTAAAGAGGAAAAGGGCTAAGGATGCTCGCAAAAGAATCTAGGCAGATGTGAGGAATTCTAGAGTTTTACTGGTCAAATTTATAAAGAAGGTATCAGAGCAAATAAGCCCCTTAAGTCAATCGCTGCAACGTGGGAAGAAGAATATAAAAAAATAAAGAAAGAAAAACTTGAGAGTATAGAACAAGAAGATAAAAGATGAGCAGAACCATTAAATTAACATAAAGATTCTCCAAAACTTCTTATCACCGCCGATCTACCATACTTTCACATACTATAGTAACCAGCGACTTAAATCAAGAACCTGCAACAACTTAGGACCCTTCCAGGTACGAAACTAAAAAGATTATAGCAAGCCTATCATGATCTAGTCAAATCCAAAATTATTAATAATTATACAATAAAATAATACAAAGCAAAGCAAAATCAAGCAACCCGGAGACCCTATCCATTAACAATTCAACTAATGTCATTCACGCCTTCGAAATATGTTTGCTGTAGCAGCAAGCAACAGGCTTCTCTTTTAGTATATTGAGTCCATTTGGAGCCCACACTAGTCGGAGTACAACCTCTTTCATAGCCCCTTGCAGCCGATTGTATCATTCACTTGCAGAACATAGAACTCATCCTCAAGTTTGTTGAGAAAGTATGTGTGGGCTTCCATTGTATAAATCTGGGGTCAGCCATGAAGCACTTTTCACCAAGTCGAAAAAGATTGAGAGTCAAGTTCACATCTGTCTTGGACGACTGAAAGTGGGATCATCATTGTCGACGACGCAAAAAACTGTAAGAATTGGCCAAAACATACTGAACCACACTTCCATCATACAGCTATGGCCTTCCCAAAAAAGTTTCAATATAGGTTGCATTCATTAAAACCACACTGTACACAATTGACTCAACAAATTTTCCTCCCAATAGGATCAGGAACTTGAACTGATATGATTTATGGGTCAGCCGCCGTTCGACCATGCCAATTTTTAAGGCATGCTCTAGTTTCAAATCAAGCCTCCCAATTAATTCGTTGGAGCCTAAATTCGTCTTCCTAGACCATTGATTCGAGTTGGGAAGATGCTCTTATGATGCCAAACTTGTAAAGAAACTTTTCCTGATTTAAGATATGTGATGAGATGATCTTCACGTTCATGTTTTTGTAGAGAGTAGGCGAAGAATATCTTGCTTATCATCGGGAGCATCCTCTTTTTATCTGAAATAGTGGTAATGGTTTAGCTTATGACGTACATGCCAAAAAGTGACCTACTTCTCCACAATTGAAACATGTCTCCTAGTTCCGTTGTCTTTTCTCGATTGATCTAATAGGCTATGCCACGGGATTACGCTAAAAATGTGGGCCTTTAATGGGGTCCTTACAAAGAATATGGTGTTGATTGACTCTTTCCTAAGTGTGCAATGAAACATGAAACATCTCTATTCTTTGGAGTTTCATATCCAATGTGTCATCTTGGATTGTGTCTTCAACCCAGCTTTATAACTTGTCCCGAGTGCCTCGTAAGAATCCAACAATCAAGTCAGAATTTGCCAACACGTAAAAGTAAACATTTATGGCTCTATCGATTCCGCTAGCTAGTGTAGCTCCTAAAATTCGAATGAATTGCATGCTCATAATCTATCGGTAAGAATCTGTGTAATCAAGCAATGGAGCTCTCCCCATTTGATATCCTACTAAAATGTTCTGATGTCGACCCATATAAAAGGCACCCTTCAAATTCGAAGAAGCAATGTGCGCCTTTCTTTCATGTGGAAGTTGGTGTCAATCAAAGAATCGCCCTCAGCTAGGAACCCAATTAAGAATAATTCTAGGTTAATCACACCTAGACAGCCACGAAATAAGTCACTTATAACCTTACCATCACCCCATGCACATCACATATGGCCGTGGAACATGTGCATATACCATATGTATGTTATTCTTCATACAATTAAAGTCTCATCCACGTAAGGTCTAGGCATGTGCTCATATTTGTCACCACAAAATGGAATATGGAGGCAAGTGTATTCTGATCATATGCAGCAAACCTTAACTAATGATTCTTGCTCAATGGGTAGTAGGCCCCCCAAGGAAGATTGCACAGGTTGCAAAGAAGCTTCTAAGGGTGATAAGCATTCATTGTCATAAATACGGCATCTGGATCTTGGGCACGAAGGATATTAAACAAATCGTGATGATCCTTTGACATCTTGTCCATCCACTTCTTGTGTTCTTGAAAGTGATGATTGATCACCACAAATTTGAGATCGTCACTATGCACTTTGTTAAAATTCAGTCAACTTCTTGTGGGCACAACTAAAAATTAAAGAAAGAAAATTTGGATCCTTTTCCTCTAATATCACTTGATGTAACCCAAGGGAGGGTTACAAGAGCCGGAGGAAATGGAACTAGTGTTTGTATCCCAATTGTTTATATGAAAAAAATTAATAAAATACTCAGAAAATGTGATTAAGAAGGGGGTTAAAGGGTTCCCAAGTTTCGTACTAATGGAGGTTAGGAACCTAGGATGAAATAGGGTTGGGTTTTGTGTGGAGAAAGCTCTAGGTTGAATAGGAAGAACTCTAGTCAGATTGGAGACCACATAAATCATATCTGCTAAAAGAAAATAGGAAAGAACAACAAAAAAGAGAGAAGTAATGAAGATGCTACAAAAGGATTCTAGGTTAATTAGTGTGGGATTTTTGGGTTTTAGCGATCAATTTGTGCAACAAGTCAAGAGCTCTTAATTAGTTGGCTATAGCATTGACAACGGGTCAGGGTCTGATGCAAATCAAGGCATAAGATGAAGAAGAGGCTTCCTAAATTGTCTAGGAGTCCTATATCAACTGGGAACCTAATTCGAATAGGATTCACAGTTCAAAAAGGATCCCTAATTGGATTATTATTTCTACTCAAACCATGATTCGTTCTTGACTTAGGATTTATGGTCAACTTAAGATTCCTTGATGAATTAGGATTCCTAAACAAGATAGGATCCCAAGTTATAGAAGGGTTCCACGAGAAACCATTGACTAATGCAAGACTTAATTTTGGCTATCTTCTCATTTTTGGAGTATTTTTTGTCATTTTCTAATATAGAGTTTAAGAGTCCTATTCTTATCGGAAATGGACCTAGACCTAGTATAGCAGTATATTAAATTAGGGAGTACTAATACTTGTCGATGAGGTAGTACTAGCTAAAATCACGGAGAACTTTTATATTAAAAATAGAGCCCATGAACTCCATATTTCATCAATAAATATCCTTCGAGTTTTCTATCTTGTTGTTGCGTTTATTGCAATTGCCATGGTGAGATGCCTTGCTCCCATGGTGTGACGCCATGGGAACATCTTAGTGAGAAGCCTTCATTGATGCAACTCAATGTGAGACACTTCTAGTACTTAGCCTTTTCTATTTAATTACTGCACAATTAATATAACGTCACATCAAGGTTTTCAGTCGTAAATCTCTTTCTAACGCTTAGATCCCATCAAAATCCTTCAACATCCCTCTAGAACCATGAACTTCTGTTACAAAATTCTCAAGACAGTGCATTTAAATGCAACTCTCCCTACCAAACCTCGTTTGAACACAAAAACTTTAGACTAACATCCCCATCGCCACTGGTAATCATCACATCCATTATTGCCTGCCTTTGTCATACAACTTATCTTCGTTTCCCAGAACTGAAATCAGCCCCAAAATTCCATAAGACCCTGAACTTCCAAGGTCCTACCATTTCATGGATCAAAGTGGTATTAGAATGTTGTCTCTTTAGTTTTTGCTGCATAAAATTGGTATCGAAGCACTATATCTTTCATTCCTTCCGCATCAAGGGGTCCGGGATTCAAGTCGCTTGTCTTTGAAAAATTAACGTGCATAAGGGTAGATAATATATGTTCCTTAAGAGAGCCGCATCAGGAAAAAAAAAATTATGAGTAGAAAGGAAGATGACAAAAGAGAAAAGTATAGGACTATAGGAGAGATAACCCTTGTGTTACCTAACAAATTCTCCATCTTCCATTCTTTTTCTAGGCATACTACCTTATTTATGAAGCGAACGACCACTAATAGCAAGATTTAAGTCTACATAGGACCCTTGAAGGTGAGAAGTAAAAATATTATAGCAAGCCTTCTATTAGCCTATAAATCCTTACAAAAAGAAAATAAAAGTAGATAAAGCAACATAGTTATTCGTTACCCCACTCTATTACGTAAAGGACCACCCACCTTTCATTCTTTGAGTGGAAGACCATAAGAATGGAATATTCTATAATTTACATAGCACAAAATAAAATAAAATTTTCTCATAAACCAAGATGGAACTCACCATTGAATGACCAAATTCCCTAAGAGTGAAAGAAGGGAGCGACATGCTCAAACAAGAGCCTAACCCTCAAAAGAATTAGCTAAATCCACTATCCAAGAATGATAAGGAGGAAGCCCTAACTTTTTATTCTGAGGAAAAATCTTCAGACAAGAGGCAAGATTGGAGCTGGAGTGAACCACTTGTAGGGAAGGATCATTATGCAATATAGATGAACAGAAACCCAAAGAAGAATTGTCAGTCGGTCTGTATGGGACCAATTCTTGATTGGCCCAACAAGGGAACTTGTCCTGACTCTCTAAAGTCTTAACCGAATTAGCTCACTTACTCCACTCATGGCCAATATGACTTGTCTTCTTTCACCAGCTCTCCGTCTTCTTTCACTAGCTCTCCATCAGATCTTCCCCGTCAAGCAAGGGGTTCTTTCTCACCATGACTACATTCCACAACAAAGAGTGTCTTCTTCTATCATAAAATGCCCATATAACATTCATAGTCAGAAGAGGCTCACTTCAGACTCACAAGGTTGGTATCGCGAAAGATCCATGATGATTGGTTAGGTATGTCGAAATCATTTCGTCTGATAAACATAGCTCTCATAATGCCCGTTTTGAGGAAGAAATATATAGGTGACATGATGCCATCCAAGCATCTTTCAAATGTAACTCTAATCTATTTTCTAACCGTCGGACATCCATCTCCCCATCCACAATATATTGATTGTTGATGGAGCTAGTGTTTGAGGGATTCGTTCATAACTTGAACTGAAGAAGGTGAAGATTCATATAGCTTGCTCAATTTTGTGGCTCAAGCAAGAGAATCAGTTATTATGCAGTGCAGATGTTTACTGAATTTTTCCACAGGTGAATAACAAGAAGAGAACATTTGGTCCTTTGTGATACCCATGTTGCTTTTCAGATTATTCTTGCTTGATCGTGTATATACCTCAAGGGTGGCGCAAACGACTGCGATAAAAAAAGTACAAATTTCTATATTGAGAACGGTTGTGCCACTCTATACTCTAGGACAGAATCTTCATATATCTAGATGTTCTTCATCGATAGTGAATTTATTTCGACATAATCGAATACTTCTCATCCCAGGGAATTGATGCTTTTCAGATTGATGAGCCTCGAAGAGGATCAAAAGATGTGTCAAGGCTTAGAAGAGCGCATAAATCGGGCTTGATTTAAGTGAGAATTAGTTGTTTTAATTCAGAATGTGGGATTTAAATAAATTTGGTCTAGAGTTATGTGGAAAATTGTAATGGATGATTAAGATCCATTCAATGTTGTGAAAAATATTATGCAGTATGCGCGACTAAAAGTCGGCAATCACATGTGATTGTGCGATCACATAGCAATATTACGCGGGGTTTTTTATGAGGGGTTTGATACTTATTGAAATTTCTAAAAAAATTAAAATGTTCTAAGAAATTCCATATAAGACTTTTAAAATGAAATTAACTCAAACAATTCAACCATATAGCATTCTACATTCATTAAAAAAAGTACATTCGCCACTAAAAAATACATTTAGAAAAAAGTAAATAAATCTAATCATGTTGAGTAGTCTACTGAACAATTATTGTCTCATTCTTCCTCGACTTCGGTTGCTTTGGAGGCAAAGCTTTAGGCAAATATGTCTCCTCCACTTGTAACCCTCCTCTTCGGAGTCATAGTTGGTGTACCTACTCCTGCAGTGATGGTCGATGCGAATTGGTGCTCTGACAATCGTCTTTATCAACTCTATAATTTTCTTACGGATTTCTTTGTGGGCCTCTAGGCATGCTTTTGCAATACCCCTGGATGGATGGCCAAGTGTTGTTTGTGTCAGACTATGCTGCCCTTGTTGATCACACAAATCACAATGTATATTGTTCTTCTCAAACAAACTTTCCTAGTGCCCATATTTTTAGCTTGGATCTTTCGAGTTCAGTGGGTTAAGAGTTCCAGAACCAGAAGAGCTCTCAACAGCATAAGCCATGGGGTCTTGGCGAAGGGAGCCCATAGGAATATGTTTGGGTGTGTGGAGGGGTTTGAAAGAGATGTTGAATGGAATGGGAGGACTGGAGAGGTATATGTAGAGTTAAAAAGGAAAATAGTTTTTGAACATCGTGCTACCGGCGCACATGATATTGTGGAACCATACGAGTTCCATGTGGAACCCCACAACCCCAACAGCCGACCCAGGGACCCATGACCGTATATGCAACAGTATATGAATATATATTGCTGCACATGAAAACAACAATTATGTTACATTATATGAGGTTAAAGATGGATGAGGTAAACCTAAAACCCATTGACATCATCAATGAACACCTCATAAATTAGAGAGAGAAAAAGAGAGAAGAAAAAAAAAACCTTATTTTTTTGGGGCCCTGCATACACACAGACAAAAGGGGGAATATGTCCACAGAGAAACATTATATATGGGTCTCCCCTACATGGGACTCTCTCTCCTAACTTCTTTCCTGAGGAAAACATGACACATGGCTCAATAAGGAAGGAATGGGGTAGGGTAGGGATTGGAAATAGGACTATATGAGGTGCCGTTGTAGTTGGGTATGTCTTTATTTAGAAACTTCTTAGTAACGTTTCTGATTTTATCTCCCTTCTTTCCCTCTCTCTCTTAAGCTCAGTCATCTTAGATTTTGAGCTTACAAGAACCGGATACGATTTGATCGCATCTTTGTGTCTTTATTCAGATTACATCACCATCAAACTCACTCTATGATTTCTCTCCCTTTCGACTTCTAAAATATCTTTGCATCATTTGGTAACAAATTTATCTCTTTCGAGGGTCAGCAACATTATTTCCAAATGTGGGTGTAGGAAAAACTATACTTGCGTTTCTAGGCATGTTTGGGGAATTCTTTAGATATAATCTATCTTAAACTGATGGTTAGGATAATTTTGAAAGTAGATTTAGTAGCGCATGTTATAAAAAAGATTGAAAACTAGTAAGATGTATTACCACTTACGACCCATATTTGCAATTTCATCCATGTAGTTTAAATCTATTGCAAAATTGTAATTATTCCAAACTGGAAGAAAAATAATTGGGCAGAATCTTGGCATATACAACTCTTGTTGTAGAATTAAACTAAAATCATGGACTTGCAAATTGAGGTTACAAAGCGGCATCGCACCCCATCATTTCTCATGAAGATTAATGAAGCACTTACCTTCTCTTGATTGCATGTAGTTTATCTCTGCACAACATGGTTTAATTGCTACCATGGATTAAGATTTCAATCGAAATGCCGAAGTTTCGGTTCCGGCCACTACTAAAAAGAAACACCCATGCGATACCCTAAAAATCTAGATTTCAGGTGCCTTCAAGGCATTTTAGTGGTTTTCGGTGAATTTCGGTCAAAATGCGAGATTTCGACAAAATTTCAGCCAGATGTTGTGGGGCCCTCGAAATGAGATGTCGGCTCTTTCGGTAACTTTTTGTGAGATTCCCTCCTAAATCACGTGGGCTAGAAAACCAATGGCATCTTTTGGATAGATTACGAGTTTATATAAATTTATATAAATATATGGTGATTATCATTTTTTTTTCAGTCTACTAGTATTTCACATTGTTATCAGGGTCCATACAAGCTTACTATGTATATGGTGTGTGTTTTCTTCAAATCATTCAAGCAAATATGTATGTACAACTATAAAAGGCTTATATCTAAAATTTCAAAAAAAAAATCCGCAAATTTTTTCCCACATTTCCACCGAAATTTCGGTTTCGGTCAGGACCGAAACCAGACACGAAATCAAAATCTAAAACCTTAATTGCTACCTCATATTATTTACTTCTTTCTCCTACTACTTGTGTAATCACCCTCTTTCTTATTCTTCGATACGACATCTGTTGGAGTTTAGAATGACCCATGTCTCCCCAAATGAAAGCCTTTTATCCACCTTCAGATAGCAGTAGGGAAAGGGAGAGTAATTAACCCAATTTACCAACATCGGCAACAAATCTTTCTCCAGCAAAAAGCACTTCATCTTCATTCATAATTCACCAGACAATCAAATATTCGGTTCCAACTCATGGTAAGGCATCCCTTTGCTGGCCATAACATGCATTGGCATCTGTGTTTCCACCCGGAATCAAAAATTAAACAGACAAATTGCCTTAGGGTGAAAAATCCTCACCCAAACCATTTTCCCATGGCAAACAACGCACTTTCAAGGCGATATAAACATACAAATCCTCATCCAAACCATTTTTCGAATTCAAGTTTATCAAGCGAATTATCAACGTTTTCAGTTGAAGGAGACGGTCAACTAAGAAAGCATCATTCAATTTACACATAAAAGACGGCAGATCAGACATCAAAAGCATTCGAATCTTTCAATCCGACAAAATCCTAAATTTCAGAAGAAGAAAAAATCAAGCAAACAGCAACCACTCTGATCACTTACAGCTACAAATTGGTGCGCGAGGAAAGGCATGAGAGATGGGGAGGCGCGCTTACCCGACATCGTCTCGGTAGAGGCGATTGATGAGGACGTCCCCTCTGAGATTCAGGAAGTATATAGCGGATGCCGCCACAGGCATCTTCTCCGCGGCCGCGATCCCGACGCCAACGGCGACCAGATCTCACGAATGCTGGGACGGGCGGAGGGGATCGAGGGTTTCCGAGATCGAGATTTAGGGTTTTGGGGTTTCAGGTTGGGGAGGGGGAGAAGGAGGGTGAGATCTGCGAGTACCAGCTTCTTCCCTCGAACTCTTGTTACACAGCCAGCTTGTCGCCGTTGGCCGACTCCACGCATTGGAATGCAGGGGGCCTCGCACGTGACGGTTAGACTTGCGGGGGTAGGAGCACGTGATAGTTAGACTTGCCACGGTAGGCGTAGCCTCGCACGTGACGATTGAGGAGTGGCGCTATTCTCCGGGTCAGGTCGGGTTTGAATTCACCAAGGATCCGTTACCCGTTCTTGCACAAGCTTTGGGTATAAATTTTGGTCCACGTCAAGTAATACTATTCAGTCCGAAGGATGGGGCAGCGTGCAACTGGTGGCTGAAACCCACTAGCGATTTTAAAATCTTTAACAGCACCAATTGCACGCTGCCCCATCCTTCGGGCCGCCGAATTTGAGACAAACCTTGGGGCTGAATAGTATTACTCAATGCCATGCAATTAGGTATTGAGCAATGCTATTCAGCCCGAAGGTTTTTCCCGATTCCACTGAGCTCATCAATTGGCAGTGTGCAACTAGTGGTGTAAAAGACTTAAATGTCGCTAGTGGGTTTCAGTCACCAGTTGCACGCTGCCATGTCAATTGGGCCGATGAAATCGAGAAAACGTTCGGACTGAATAGCATTCTTCTTAGGTATGGGATAATAGAGAAAAAATATATAACTTTTAAACAACGCTAATATGGCAAATTACACTTTGACACCCTGTGGTTTATGCTAATTATACTTTTCCCTCTGAGGTTTCTAAAATTATACTTTGGTCACTGTAAGTCATGTTTTTTTATTAAAAAAATTACTTAAATATGTCTTTTCTAAAGACGGATATCTAATAAATGGTATTTTCATACTTCTTTTTGCATGCTATAATGATAAAATAATCCTTAAAATTAAGATTTGTGAGTATAATTTTGTGTTTTAATGATCATTTCATAGTGATAACATGCAAAAGGGTATGAAATATTCATTATTATTTGTTCATATTTAGAGAAGCCATGTTTTCGGTAAGTTCTTAGCCAAAATACATGATTAGTAGAGGTCCAAGTGTAATTTCAAAAATCTCAAGGGTAAAAGTGTAATAAGCATAAACCTCAAGGATTCAAAATATAATTTTACCAAACAGATACCATGGTCCATTTTTTCGTCTAATCCCCGAGGCCAATTGCATACTTTTTTAAATAAAATGTAGAGTGATTGTATTTCACTACAAAACTTTTTCAGTCTCATAGGTTTTTTTATTTTTGGGCAAATAACATAATCCTCCCCTCAAGTATGGGGGCAGTTTCATATTGGTCCCTCAACTTTTTTTTTGAACAAATAAACCCCCAAGCTATGGATCAATTTGAAATCGTTGTCATCCATAGACGGAATGTGTCAAATGACTAAAATACCCCTATCATTTCTTCAAAACAGACCAGAAAAGAGGGAGGGAGGTGCTATGCAACTCCGGCCGTCACCACCCCCCACCCTTCTTCCTCTCGGCCTGGCACAACCACTGGCTTGCCTCGTCGCGCCTCCAGCCGACGCCGAGCCCGGGAAGAAGGGGGTTTGAGGTGGTGCAAGGGAATGGGAGGGATGTTTTGCAACTCCGGCCGCCACGACCCCCTACCATCCTCCTTCCTCTCGGTCTGGCATAGCCCACCGACCTGCCTCGCCAGCACCTCCGGTGTGCGTACAGGTCGTAGTCGGCTTGGGGTCTTCACCAAGGGCTTCGCCGGAACGCTGTCAATGATCGATGGGCCTGAGGTGGCTTCAAGAGGTCGGGGAGAAGGTGGTGGTGGTTGGGCCGCCTGAGGTATGGGAGGAGAGAGAGAGAGAGAGAGAGAGAGAGAGAGAAGGGTAAAAATGAAAGAAAATAAATAAATAATGGCTACGTCAGCTATTTTCGTCAAATCTGAGGTAAACAGTTAACGGAGGGTCAAATTGTTAAAGTTGCATAGTTTGAGGGTTAATTTGTTAAAAAAAAAAATTCAGAGACCAATGTGAAACTACCCCCATAGTTCAAGAAAAGTTAATGTCACTTGCCTTTTTTTTTTTTTGTAGGGTCACAAGATGACCGATATGTATAAAATCCATAGTCGGTAATAGCTAGAATTTTGTTGCACTGCCAATTTTTAAACACTTGCGTACAAAGACTTCTTGCAAACAACATGTCATAAAAAAATGAACTAATTACTAATTTCGCTTAGCCATACCATACCCATACCTAAAATTTGATCCAAGTATAATTCTTATATCCATACCACTTAAGTACACACTTTATATCCAAACTATTTTTTGGTTGGGCTCTCTCTCTCTCTCTCTCTCTCTCTCTCTCTCTCTCTCTCTTAGGGCCGATTTTAACAACTTTCGTCGTTTTTTTTCTCTTCTCTGTCTATTTAGATCTGGATCTAAGGTTTTGCATGCTCTGTTTTGATCCGTTTTTTCCTCCGGTAAGGTGCACGGACCTTTGGCGCACACGAAGGTGAGAGACCAGACACCAAAGGTTGCGAAGTTGGATAAGAAGAAGAAGCTGATGGGCAGGACCCACAAAATGGATGCAGTACAACCATTGGTGCGCACCCCCGGTGCGCATCAAACCCCTTCTTTTAACTCTATCAATCATGTTTAGGTTTCGACGCTTCTAGAACCACTGTTCTAGAGAAGCCTTTAGTTAACTGATTGGCCAAATTCTTTTCCGATCTTATAAAACTTAAGGGAATCATATGATTTTTTATTTTATATCTCAATGACTTATGTCGTACTTTTAAATGATGATTCATCTTTACGTCTGTATTTTCTTGTTTGCATTTGTCTATAGCAGATCTACAGTCATAGTGTATAGAAATAGTTGGCAAGGGTTTGTCTATTAAAGATATATCTATTAATAAATCCCTAAGCCACTCAGCTTTAGTGCAGGTAGTATCGAGAGCAATCATTTTAGACTCCATAGTACTTCTAGCTATTACAATCTGCTTTGATAATTTTCAAGATACTGCTGCTCCTCCTAGGAGGAATACATACCCTGTAGTTGACTTCACATCTAGTGAGTCACCAATCCAATTGACATCGATATAACCCTCTAGAACAGCTGGATAACCACTAAATCATAATTCATAGGAGATTGTACCCTTAAGGTATCTAAGGATCCTTTTTAAAGCATTCCAATATTCAACACTTGGACTATTAGTATACCTGCTAAGTCTATTTACAGCATGTGTTATATCAGGCTTTGTATAATTGGTTAGAAATCCTAGAGATTCTATAATTTGTGCATATTCCTTTTGTAGTGCAGGGAATCATTGATTTTTCTTTAGGTGTATGCTAGCATCGAATGGTGTCAATATAGGACTACAATCAAAGTAATAAAACTTTCTCAAAATTTTCTCAATGTAGTGTTCTTGTGACAAGATTAATCCCTCGGGTTTTCTAATAATCTTGGTGTTAAGAATAATATCTGCTTGTCATAAATTCTTCATATCGAAATTTTGAGATAAGAATGATTTAACCTCATTTATAATTTACATACTCATACCAAAAATCAATATATCATCAATGTATAGACATAGGATAACCTTTTCATTTTCCTTTACTTTATAGTATACACATTCGTCTGTTTTATTTATCTCAAATCGAAAAGAGAGAATAGTTCTATCAAAAAATTTTATGCCACTGTTTAGGAGCTTGTTTAAGTCCATACAGTGATCTGATTAATTTACAGACTTTCTTCTCTTGACCTAAAGTTATAAATCCATCAGGTTGATCTATATAAATTTCCTTATCTAGATCTCCGTACAAGAAGGTTGTCTTAACGTCCATTTGGTGAATGAACAACTTATGGATTGAAACTAAGGCTAATAGGACTCTAATGGTTGTTATTCTCGCTACTGGGGTACATACATCAAAATAGTCCACTCTATACTTTTGGTTGAATCCCTTAGCTACTAACCTAGCCTTAAATTTATCTATAGTGTCATCTAGTCTAAGTTTCTTCTTAAGTACCCACTTACATCCTATGGGTTTACAACCAGGAGGGAGATCAGTCAGTTCCCAGGTATGGTTCTGGATAATTGACTGAATCTCATTGTCAATAGCCTCCTTCCAATATGGGAAGTCATAGAACTTTATGGCATCGTCATAGGTTGTAGGAGTGTCTTCTATTAATAGAGCATAAAAGTCATCAAAGATCTTCTCTATCCTTTGTTTTTTACTTCTTCTAGGCTCAATTGATGACTCTTCTTCTATTTGTCTTATGGGACTAGAACCTATGTCTGGATTGGAACTAGAACCTATCTATGTAACATCGGTTATATCCGAATTTCTAACTCTAGTCTTAAAATAAAATATACTTTCAAAGTATATTGTATCTCTGGCTTCCATAATGGTGTTATTTGAGATTTCATCTATATCAGAGTTCAAGACTAGAAATCGATTAGCATTGCTATCTGATGCATAACTAATGAATACAGCATCTACTGTTTTAGGTCCTATCTTCTTTCTCTTATTGTCAGGAATTCTAACTTTTGCTAAACACCCCCACACTTTGAGATAGTTCAAAGTAGGCTTCCTATTCTTCCACAGCTCATAGGGGGTAAGGTTGTTATTTTTAGAAGGAATACGATTAAGGATAAAATTGGCTGCTAATAGGGCTTCCCCCCATAAGTTTTCAGGTGCTAATGAGCTAATTAACATGGCATTGACCATATCCATAAGGGTTCTATTCTTTCTTTCGGCTACTCCATTTGATTGAGGGGTATATGGAGCAGTTACCTCATGAATTATTCCAGACATTTCATAGAATATAGATAATTCATTTGAGGTATATTCTTCACCTCGATCGGATCTAAGAATTTTTAAGGTCATATCTTTCTGGTTTTCAGCCTCAGCTTTGTAGACCTTAAATTTGTCTAATACCTCATCTTTCATTTTTATGAGGTAAATATAATAATACTTAGATAGATCATCAATAAAAGTAACGAAGTATCAGTTACCGTCTCTTAAGATTCTCCCTGAGTCGCATACATCACTATGGACTAATTCGAGGAGATCAGAGCCTCTATCTATTATTCTAGAAGACTTCTTGGCTTGTTTGGCTTCTACACAGATTTCATATTTGTTATGATGTTGGGTATCTACCTTAGGTATCAGGTTTAGGCTCATCATTCTTTTGATGGCGTTGTAGTTAACGTGACCTAGTCTAGAGTGCCAGGTAGAGGAAGACTCAATGTTCAAAATAACGGGACTATTGTTATTAGAAGGGATACATGTATTCAGCTTAATAAGCCGTTATTCACGAACATTTTCCCTATGAAAGACACGCCCTTAGTTATAATCACTTTTTTTGACTCGAATACTAGTTTATATCCGTATTGGACTAGGAGGGACCCACTAATAAGGTTACGTCTAATCTCTGGAACATGGTAGACATTGCTTAGGATTAGGATCTTATCTGATGTCAGCTTTAGGTTGACTCAATCTATTCCTAGTGCATGTGCTTCAGAATTATTACCCATGGTCCCTACTCCTCTATTCGAGATCTTATATGTGGAGAACCAGGAACGATCAAAATATACATGAATATTAGCTCCGGTGTCTATCCACTAGTCTAGTGTTGAATAGCCAAGTTTACTTCTGGGATAAATTGAACTAACCTACAAATGGTCCCAGTAGATTCTGTTGCCATTTCGATTTTTGGGTTAAGATTTTGTGTCAGATGCAGTTACACTAGAAGTATTTGACCACTTATCAAATACTCTAGATTATGGGGATTACAGACGAGACACGCATACACAAGTGTATGTGCCAAGCTCTCCTTACTAGAGTTTTGATCAGAAGGATAGATTTTTATAGTTAGATTTTAGCTATATTAGACTTAAATATCCAAATAAAAATTCCAGATTGTAACGGCCAAATCAGCTCCAGATGGATGGTGGAGCACTAGGCTCACTTAAATACCAGTCCGTCTTAGGCACGTATGCCTTTTTGATAAGCTTTTCTAGACACCCTTACGCAATAGAATAGTCACTCGAAATCGTGAAGTTATTAGTCTAGCGATAAGTTTTAATATTTTAATTTGATAAAGTACTATTCTTTTTTTTAAATAATTAGTTTCTCAAATTAAAATTATTTTTCTTACAATTTAATTTTCAAGTGTTCTAACTAGAATATACGAAATAATTTATGCAAATGATAATATATGCTAAGAACTAATATTAGGCAATTGGCTAATTACAATTAGCAATAGATACTACTACTAGCAAATTCGTATTAATGAAATATGCTATTTTAAAATAAAAAGTAAATTTTTATTTTTCTAGTATAATGATTATTTTAATTTCTATTAGAGCAAGGATGATTGGAATGGATATTTAATGAATGAATATATAATATATGAGAGATATGACAAATATCTAAACTTTATATTTTTGAATATTTATTTAGCATATAACATGTAGCTAATTTGAATTTTGCAAAATTAATCGACTTTTAGATTGTTAGCTACAAGTGAAAATATCTCTACTATAATATAGATTTAATTTTTAATTAGACCTTAAAAAATTAGGTGATGTAAAATCTTTCAACAAGATTAAACCAATTCTATAATGCTAGAAATAAAATGCGATGCTAATCATGCAATGACTAATAAAGATAAGATTAAGCTCTAATTAATGAATATTTGTATATTTATCATGCTAAAATAAAAAGATTGAATATTAGATATGTAGTTGCTAGTTGACTATGATCTAGAATTTCTAATTTGCAAAATAGAGAAATCAAAATAGAGACTTTGGATGGAGCCTGTTTGGTCGAAGCGCGCAAGCACTGTCCTAAGTCGATTGCCCTCTGCGTGTGGGTCTTCCGACAACAACTAGTAGAGATATGACGACTCAGCCGGTAGGCTCTCCCTTCCGTTGGCACGACTTCGAGAAGGTGTACGACGAACCCCAACGTAGCTTTCAAGAACCCAGCAAGTAGCAAAGATCGAAACATAAATAGAGAATGAAAGAGACAGAGTTTTTGGTAGCAAAAGCACAATTTGTTGTACACAAAACTCTATGGTCTTGGGTCTCTTATATAGGCTCAGCCCAAGATGTGTTAATGGCTGCCCATTTATTTGGATTTAATGGGCTTTTAAAGCCCAGCCTTTAGATCCCATTTAGTGTAGCCGTTTATAGCCGTCATACGTTACATGATGATTATTTGTTTTTAAAACATATAAATAAATAAATAAATAAAATCTTAACATAGGTTACGTGCTGATATTGAACCGTGACCACCTTTTTGATTATCTGTAATTGTTGGCTTCGGAAAGAAGAGGGGACCCAACTCGTCGGAGAAGTAAAGATCTAGATCAGGGGAGGTGTTGTCACGTTAAGATCCTCTTCGATTATCTTCCATCGCTTTCTACCAACGATTGGCTGCTAGGCATAAAGGTTGGACCTTCCCACATGACACATGTCTCTGCATCTATCACAGATGAAGCATGCAAAGAAATCACTCCATCCCTCATGATGCCTCATCTCTGATTAAGAATTATGAACCCAAACTTAGGGCAACATCTCGGGCGGATCAACCTGAACCAACCCGAATTTTGTCAGACTTGGGTTAGGATTTTAGATGTAAGGATTGGGCTTTAGATTGAAAAATCTCAAACCGACCTCAACTCGAGTTGAACTTATACAGTGGCTTCGGGTAACCCAACCTGGCCCAACTTGCGATCCAACTAGTATGCTTCTTGCTTTCATTTTGATCAGTTTTTGTGTGTTTCTAGAAAACATTGTATTTTTGTATCATTCTCAAGTAGTTTGATATTTTGTTTTTGATGAACGAACTAACGAGATGTTCTTTTGATTATCATGGGTGTTCGGTAATGGTTACTAGTGCTTGTAGGCTAAAATTGTTTGAGTTACCCTAAACCTTTGTCCAACCCGACCTTGAGTTGGGCTTGGGTTAGTGAACTTCAACCAAACCTCGGGTTAGGTTCGACTTGGGCAGAAAGTCCAACCCCTCGTGTTGGGCATTGGACTAACCCCTCAACACGCCCAACCCGGTCGAGTTGCAGCCCTAGTGCCAATATGTTGTAGATAGAGTCAGACTGATTTGGTTGTAAAAAAGTACGAGTCCCTGCTGACAGCTGCCACAAGGTAGGTGAATAGGGTGTGATTGATATTTTCTTCCTCGATCCGCAACACATATGGAGTAGAGAGGTTTCCTTGACACATAGCAACATCCAAGTTGCTATAAGAAATGTTACAAAAAATTTTAAAAAACGGAACATAAAATATTAATATTATAATAAACAGAACAAAACTTTTATAAAAAAACGGAACAATACAACATCTTAGATGGCGTAAATCGTTTATACCATTACAAATGACGTTGTGGGTGCAAAATCTGGCTAAACGCCTTACGGTGGGACCCACAGCCCTGCCAGGGGCTTACGAGTCCAACGGTGGGATCGCAGCCCTACCTGAGGTCCACGAGTCCAACGATAGGACCCGCAGCCCTGCCTGAGGTCCACGAGTCCAACGGTGGGACCCGCAGCCCTGCCTGGGGCCCACTTGCACTATCTGGGGTTTGGTAAATCCCCCCAAAAATTTACTAAACCCCGGATACTCTAAGGAATATTCTTGGAATATTCTCTAGATGAACCAAACTACTATAAATAGCAAACTCTGTAAATTATTCCAGATCCAAAATTCTAGACCAGAAACCCACTTTTTGTTTTCCAAAGCTCTTCGAGTTTCCTGGTTTTTAGACTCCTTTTCCACCCTCTGATTACTTGTAAGAAGCACTCCTCAGCCTATCGAGAGTAGCTCTACTGTTTATTAAGAGATAGTGGATTCAAAGGTTACGTCTTACCGCACGGAGACGTAGGTGTGGGCACCGAAATTAGCATACGGATTGGACCCGACCCGCATGCGAAACCTGGCCCACACACAACGGCCCACATGCGAAACTGGGCCCGCACACAACGGCCCGCATGCGAAACTTGGGCCCGCACACAACGGCCCGCATGCGAAACTCGGCCCGCACACAACGGCCCGCATGCACACTTGGGCCCGCATGCGAAACTCGGCCCGCACACAACGGCCCGCATGCGAAACTCGGCCCGCACACAACGGCCCGCATGCGAAACTCGGCCCGCACACAACGGCCCGTATGCGAAACTCGGCCCGCACACAACGACCCGCGTGCGAACTAGGCCCACGTGTGAACTCAATTCGCGCGCCTTGGCCCGACCCAAAGCAAACGGGTCCCACCGGGCCCGCAACTCGGACACAAAGAGGGGGGCCCACCGGTCCCCCCTCTTGAAAACCGTGCCCCCCTCCTCATGGAGAGGTGGGGCCGGCCATAAAGAAAAAGAAAAAGAAAAAGAAAAAGAAAAAGAAAAAAGAAAAAAGAAAAGAAAAAGAAAAGAAAAGAAAAAGTCAAAACCGCCTTGATGCGGGGGGAGGTGGCGTGGACGTCTACACAACCGTAGATCCGCGACGATCCCTCGATCCAACGGACAAGATGACGTTGCGTCGCCATCCGATCCAAAAGTGCAACAAAAATAACAACTCGATCTTTAAAGATCGAGTCACAACTAGCCCATAACCACTCCAACTAAAAAGGAGGAAATCAGGTTTGTTTCCCCAAATAAGGGAACAATATCTCGATGGTTATGAGGGGAGAGATTGGAGGAAACAAAAAGATTTCAGCAACATCTCCCCCAACCGCCCCCCTTTGCCTATAAATAGAAGGGGTCGGGGAAGGCATCAAAGGTCGAAAGCTGAAGAGGAAAAGGCTCTGCAAAGACGAGCTCCAACGCTTGAAGACCGAAGGCTTCACGAGGCACGGCAAGCATATCCTACGGGAGTCCTTGGTCCTTCAAGTCCTCATCAACGTGAAGACCTTGCACTCGAAGATCAAAGCTTCGACTCCTCGCACGAAGAAGAAAGCTTGGAGAAGAAGACCCGGAGTCGTCGTCATCCCGACTTCTCCAACGATCTTCATCAACTCCGAAGAAGCCATAAGCAAAGGCCGGAGAAGAAGATCGAAGCCGACAACACCCGTCGTCTTCAACAAAGGCGTCGACTCCTCGCACGAAGAAGAAAGCTTGGAGAAGAAGGCCTGAAGCCGGTGCTACCCCTGCCGTCTTCGTCAACAAAAGCCGACGCTACAACCGTCGTGCGGAGATCGGTGCTACCCCCACCGTCTTCACCAACAAAGCCGACGCTACAACCGTCGTGCGGAGATCGGTGCTACCCCCGCCGTCTTCATCAACAAAGCCGACGCTACAACCGTCGTGCGGAGATCGGTGCTACCCCCGCCGTCTCCACCAACAAAGCCGACGCTACAACCGTCGCACGGAGATCGGTGCTACCACCGCCGTCTTCATCAACAAAAGCCGACGCTACAACCGTCGCATAGAGATCGGTGCGACACCCGCCATCTCCAAAAGAAGCCTTCAACTCCAATCAAGCCAAACACGCCCGGAGAAGAAGCCGACGTCACAACCGTCGCCAGGTCCGAAAGCCGAAGACGAAAGAGCTTCGCAAGAGAAGCTCCAACGCTCGAAGACCGAAGGCTTCACGAGGCACGGCAAGCATATCCTACGGGAGTCCTTGGCCCTTCAAGTCCTCATCAACGTGAAGACCTTGCACTCGGAGATCAAAGCTTCGACTCCTCGCACGAAGAAGAAAGCGTGGAAAAGAAGACCCGGAGCCGTCATCACCCGATTGCTCCAACAATCTTCATCAGCTCCGAAGACGCCATAAGCAAAGGCCGGAGAAGAAGATCGAAGCCGACAACACTCGTCGTCTTCAATCAAGGCATCGACTCCTCGCACGAAGAAGAAAGCCGGGAGAAGAAGGCCTGAAGCCGGTGCTACCCCTGCCGCCTTCGTCAACCAAAAGCCGACGCTACAACCGTCGTGCTAAAGCCGGTGCCACACCCGCCGTCTTCATCAACAAAAGCCGACGCTACAACCGTCGCACGAAGATCGGTGCTACACCCGCCGTCTTCATCAACGAAAGTCGACGCCACAACCGTCGCACAAGCATCGGTGCTACCCCCGCCGAAAAGCCAAAACCGATGCCACAACCGTCGAGGAAGCCGGAAGAGTAAAGAAGCCTTGAAGAGGTAACGCCAGTCGTTCGAGAAGAAGATCGAGTCGAAGCTAAAGTCAAAGCCGACGCAAGAAGCCAAAGCAAACGCACCGGTAAAGCCCGCGCTAAAGCAACGCACGTGCCAAAGCCAAGCAACTACGACGGTCACGAGCCAAGCACCGCACGTTCTAGCCGATATGACGCGAAGTCCGGAAGAACTAAAGCATCGCAAGTCTCTACCCGTCTACGTTCAAGCGCAAGCGCCAAAGCAAAGCAAAAGCCAGAGCCACGCCAAAGCTACGCCAAAGCCGAAAGCTAAAGCCAAAGCTGACGCCAAAAACACGATCGACGCCGCGAACCGACGATCAAGGACGCCGAGGTCGAGCAAGGATCGAGGAAGACACGAAGACCGAGGAACGAAGCCCAAAGCCTCCCTAGCCGAGAAAGCGCAAGCACGGACGGGACAAAATCAACGGCGGAAACTCCTTAGCCTCTCAAAAACCCTCACCCTGTAAAGACCTCTGTCCTGGGCAACCCCTTCAGAGCTCTCACACGAACACCACGTGGAGACGCGGATCAAAGGGACCCTCCAGAGGATCTCTCCCACAATCTCCTGATCAAAGAAAATTTGTAATCTCGTGTGATCCGCAATAAAGACGACCCGAATCTTTTTCTGCGACCACAGATTTCTGGCACGCCCGGTGGGACCTCCTCTCCTTTCATCCGTACGTTTGAAGGAGTTGCTTCAAGTTCGCCATGGCCGGAACGAACGACGATACGTTTGCTCCAACAAGCCTCTCACCTATCGCCGAGTCTCCACTACTCCAACACGGCGATCCAGAAAACCCGGTGGATGATATTCCCCCGGTAGTACGCGTTTACACTCGGCGTACTCAAACTCTTGCGGACTTCTTCACGCCGGAAACTGCTACCGAAGATGCCCGCCAAGGCGCCAATGAGGCCTTGGTGCATGAAGAAACAAGCCTCAATCCTGGAACATCTGTCCAGAAATTTGGGGAGGACCAGCCCCAATCCCGAACCCGTTCGGGTTCTCCAGCGGACTTTGCACCTTCCTTACCGGGGGCAAACATCCGTCATCGAGCAGAAGCAAGTCAGCGTAACTACGTCTCCGACGACGATGGCGAGGGTGCAGGCATGCAACATCGAGACGTCCTGCGACACCATCCTCCGTCCGCTCTCCAGCTCCAAGTCATGCAAATGGGTGAACACATGGCTCAACTCACCCGACTAATGGAAGAGAAGGATCGTCACATCAACACCTTGCTTCAGAGGTTGAGTGCCAGGGATGTCGCGACATTCGGTCAACCTCCTGCTTCTCCAGTAGCTGCTCCAGCCCCATCTCCAACTCCTGCTCTTGCAGAAGTTGGCCCGGCAACACTAGCAATTACTCCTGCACTTTCCTCGGCCCCCGTGCCGGTCTCGATAGCCGCGCAACCTTCAGTGGAAGCAACAATGAATGCCCAGCAAATACAAGCACTGGTGGCTGACATGATGCATTCCCACGGCGGCAGCCTACCTCCGATCACGGCGGCATACTCAAAGCCTTACACCGCAAGGATCCAGCAGCTGCGCTTCCCTACCGGGTTCCAGCCACCAAAGTTTCAACACTTCGACGGAAAGGGGAACCCAAGGCAACACATTGCCCACTTCGTCGAAACTTGCAACAACGCCGGCACATACGGCGACGAGATGGTGAAGCAGTTCGTTCGCACCCTCAAAGGTAACGCTTTTGATTGGTATGTTGACCTTCCTCCAGGATCCATTGACAGCTGGGATCAAATGGAAAGAGAATTCCTCAACCGCTTCTACAGCACTCGGCGCATCGTTAGCATGACCGAGCTTACTGCCGTCAAGCAAAGGAAGGACGAGTCAGTAATCGACTACATCGATCGATGGAGGAATCTCGCCCTGAATTCACGAGACCGTTTGTCGGAAGACTCGGCTATCGAGATGTGCACCCAAGGCATGCACTGGGGCTTACTCTACATCCTCAAGGGGATCAAGCCTCGGTCCTTCGAAGAACTCGCAACTCGAGCCCACGATATGGAGCTCAGCTTAGCAAATCGCGGGGACTCGAAGACCAAAGACTTCCTGAAGGTGGAAAAGAAAGACAAACCGCCGGCACCCAAATCAAAGCAAGTTAACGTCACCGACATCGCCTCGGCCTCCAAGCCACTCAAAATCAGTGGCAAACCGGATCAAGAAAAGGGAGCTGCTATACCACCGCCTCCATCTCAAAGACAGTCAAAGATGACTCTAGAAGAACTCGAGGCCAAAGAGTATCCCTTTCCAGACTCGGAAGTCTCCTCCATGTTCGATCAACTGCTACAAGAAAAGATGATCGAGCTTCCTCCTTCAAAAAGGCCCGAACAGATGCATCGGGTCAACGATCCGCTCTTCTGCAAATACCATCGGCTGGTTAGCCATCCTATTGAAAAGTGTTTCGTCTTCAAAGAAAAGATCATGGCACTCGCAAAGCAAGGAAAAATCGAGATCGACTCCAGCGATGTTGCAACGGCAAACATGACGTCCATCACCTTTGGTTCGTTTCAACCAGTACTCGTTGCTACTCACCAGAGAAGGCCCAAGTTGCGCATCAATCGCCAAAGGCCAATTGCAAAGTTAGCTACACGACGGAAAGTCTCAAGACGACAGCAGTACGCTCCTAAGCTCGCTGAGGAAGAAACGTCACTGCCCTGGGGGCAACCGTCATCTACATCAATGTCTCTCTCAAACAAAGCTATGTCCCAGCGGAATCTCCAGACGAAGTACGAGGAAGGAGACCCGGAGGTCGGTCTGTTAGGCCAGCCCTCAGGTAAATTCGACTACTACGTCCTCTATTCCAGACCTTCGTCTGTCTCGATGGAAGAAATCAAGCCCACCGGCTGGGAGTCAGAAGGCGAGCCACCAAGGTCCCCAGAGGAGCAAGGCTCCCCGAATCACGGAGAACCCACGAATCTCCAGACAAGGTACGAACAAGGAGACCCGGAGGTCGGCCTGTTAGGCCAGCCCTCAGGTAAATTCGACTACCACGTCCTCTATTCCAAACCTCCGTCTGTCTCAATAGAAGAAATCAAGCCCACCGGCTGGGAGTCAGAAGGCGAACCACCAAGATCCATAGAGGAGCAGGTCTCCCCGACCCATGAAGGACCTACCACTCCCACTCCAGAGCTTCACCTTGGTAACGAAGAATCCACTGATGAAGATGCATGGGTCGTGTTGCCTCGCAGACGAAGGCCATGGACGCCAAGAAGTCACAAGTTCGATCGGGTAACAAGAAAGCTTCCGGAACGAAGAACTTACAAAAAGAAAAGCAAAGCTCCAGGAAGGAAGGCATTCAAAGTACCGCCAGCAGATCCTGATGATCTCCTCCTGCAAAACCCTCCAGAACCGACAACATTGCAAGAGTTCTTCCCCGATTACTTCCTCTCAGCTGATCAGCTGCACGAAGCCTCCTGTTGCATGGTTGAGATTCACGTGGCGTCGGAAGAAGAAGATAGGATCAAGCCTTCCAAAGAAAGCAACACCATCAACGATGAGGATGATTCCGACAAAGAAAGCACTGCCGCTTACGATGAGGCAATTCTACACTTGCCACTCATAGAAGCACTACACCTCCCAGAGAAAGCTCGCCTAGCAATGGCCGAGGCTTTGACAGACCCAGACAGCTACAAGAAGAAAAACACCGAGAAGGACAAAACTATTGTCTCATGTAACGCAGCAATAACCTTCTCGGACGAAGATCTGCAGCTCGGAGCACGACTGCACAATCGACCTGTCTATGTCTCGGGATACATCAACGAGAAGCCGGTAAATCGAATCCTGTTGGATTGCGGCTCCGCCGTCAACATCATGCCTATCCAAACAATGCGCCAGCTCGGCATCACCACCGACCAGCTCTCGCAAAGCCAGCTGGTCATTCAAGGGTTCAACCAAGGAGGACAGTCCACCATAGGGATCATTCGTCTAAAACTCTCTATCAGTCAGCTTGACACGACGGTTCTTTTCCACGTCATTGACTGTCAAACATCATACCACCTTTTGCTGGGAAGACCGTGGCTGCACGAAAACGGTGTCGTAGTGTCTACCTGGCACCAATGCCTCAAGTACTACGAGGAAGGTCTGGAAAAGTGCATTGTTGCAGACGACAAGCCATTCAATGAGGCTGAAGCGCACCTCGCCGATGCCAAATTTTACCAAGCAAAGGACCTTGTTGCAGAAGTCCTTCCAGCTAAAACTCCTCGAACTCAGAAAGCTAAAAGGACGGAGCAGGATGAAACTCTGCCAACTCCAAATCCAGTACCACCATCTAAGGCGATACACGAAGTCAAAGAAGTGCTAGCGCCAAGGCGAAGAATCCGCATCAGCTCCAAGCCAAGATCCATGAAGCATACTCCATTACCTGTCCAAGCTACGACAGTCTTACGCCTCACGCCTCAGTGGCTTCGCAAAGATAAACCACCACCTTTTGCCTCGCCAAAAGGGATGGTCCAGCCGCTATCGGAAGCTAATGTCATCACTCTGCAAGAGATGACACTGCCACTACCCAGCCTGGGGCAAGCTTCAAGTTCGCCAAGACCCATCAATCCCTTCGAATCCAGCCAACTCACATTCAAGCCAAAAGGAAGCTGGGGGCAAAATGCCGCCAAGCTGCTGTTCAAAGCTGGCTACGACAAAGACAGTGCTGCACATATGAGTACGCTCCTGCCAGCTCCAATACCACACGGGATGACTAAAACTCAAGCCCATTTACTCCAGGGTGGCGAGCATATCCCACCAAATCGGCGAGGCATCGGCTCTCGTCAAACCCCGATGGTTATTAAAATAACAGGAGAAAAGACCTTCACCTCTAACTACATTGAGGTGAAGTTGGTGGATGAAGCGGAAGAGAGATCGTCAGCCTCCGATATATGCTCCACCAATGTCATTCATCCCGCTACAAAGGGCGCCAAAAGAAGGCGATATCGAGCTCGGCATTGGACCATACCTCAAAAGCAAAAGAAGAGCGTCAAAAACCAGGTAAGTCAAAACCCCATATCAGTATTCAAAAGACTTGGGCCAATCAGACAAGCAAAGCGAAGGTCAGTATTCGACCGTCTGGGAAAGCCACCCACTGAGGTGAGAAAAATCATTCCCACCCACCCACCCAACTCATTCTTTCCAACTGTCAAAGTCCCCGACATCCTTCTGGTGTCTCTTAATCATATCACAATTGCGGACACTTCGGTCGACGGAACTTCTGCTTCGGACGACGAGTTGCCACAAGCCCCGTCCGTCCTCGAAGAAGGGGGGCAACCGCCTCTCGTGCAAACACTTCCTCTTCCAAATAAAGCTACATCCCAGCATATGCTCAAAGCAAGAGACGAGCAAAGAGACCCTGAAGTCAGCTTGCTTGGCCAGCCATCAGAAGATGAATCAGTAAAGCCCCCAGAAGAGCAAGTCCTTCCGATCAAAGAGAAGCACTCGGTCGCAGCATCAATTCGTCACCCTGGCGAGAAAGATCTTCCTGATGAAAATGCATGGGCTATGACACCTCGAAGGAGAAGGCCACGACGATCAAGCTACAGGATAACACGTCTGGCCAACCACGAGCAAGATCAGGTGACAACAAAACTCCCCAAAAGAAAGACCTTCAAGGAAAAGAGTGAAGCTCCAGAAAGAAAGACGTCCAAAGTACCTCCAGTAAGTTCAAAAAATCTTCTCCAGCAAACATGCCCAGAGCTGGCAACACTCCAGGAGTTTTTCCCCAGCCGCTTCCTTGAAGTTGATCAAAACCTCAAGGTCTCCGGTTGCATGAGGGAAGTTCACCAAGTGCTCAATGAAGAAAGCGGCACCAACATCGAAAGCATGGGGAGAACTATCGTCGCCAACGGCAAGCACTGCTACGAGGCTGAATCACACCTTGCTGACATCGAGTGCCACCAGGCCGAAGACCCTGTTGCAGAAGTTCCTCCAGCAAAAGCTCCACGAGCCCAGAAAGTCAAAGCAGCTGCGAGGGACAAAACCACTCCACTTGCAAAACTAGCGACATTCTCTAGCCAGACGGTGCACAAAGACAAAGAAGCATCAGCATCAAGACAAAAAATTCACCTCAACTCCAAATCAAGCTCAATGCCACATGTTCCATTGCTTGCTCAAGCTGCTTCAGTCCTGCGACACCAATCTCAATGGCTTCGCAATCCAGGACGATCACCTTCCACTCCAGCAAAAGAACCAGCGTCACCATTCTCCGAGGCCAACTTCATCACTTTGCAAGAGATGGCACTACCGTTACATGGTCTGTTGCATGTCTCGAACTCAACCGAGTCTTCCGAGTACACCAACTCCAAGCAACTCGCAATCAAGCCAGAAAATACTCGGGGGCAAAACTCCACCGAGTTGATGTTCAAATCCAGCCGCAACAAAGAAAGCATGGTGCACATGGGTTCACTACCCTCAATTGCAAGTCCGCTTTGCTTGACAAAAACTCAAGCTCGCCTCTCCAAAAGCGGCGAACAAATTCCTCCAAATTGCCGAGGCATCGGCTCCAGTCAAACTCCAGCAATCACCAAAACTCCGGTCAAGAAGATCTTCACTTCTAACTACATTGAAGCGAAGAAGGCGGATGACAACTGCGAACCAGCAGTGACTCTGCCTACCAGCGGCAAGTCCCTCAAAAGGTACTTTGCCTAGCGCAAGGTTACCCCCCTTGCCCCAAAAAAAAAAAAAAAAAAAAAAAAAAAAAAAAAAAAAAAGGAACTACGTGTGACTTGATCCCTCTCAGTAGGGTACGTAGGCAGCCTGTGAAGGTTCAGTCCAAACAAAAAAAACAACAAACCACCATTCCAGAAAATGAGTCCAGAAAAGGCGCAAGTTCCACTCCGGGGATCGAGAAGCCGTCAGCCTTCGTTAAGCCACCAGCTCCCGGTGCTGCCACAGCTCATCTCTCGAGGCACCCACAAAGTGCAACTCCGAAAGGCAAGAAACCACTAGCTCTCAGCGATTCGTAAGTTCCTCCCGCTGCTTTGCAAGCTCCGTTGCAAAAGTCTTCTCGCTGCTTGAGCTTTCTCCAAACGGGACTCCAGCTTTTGAAGCAACGCATGAGTAGCAAGTCAAAGCCCTAGAGGCGCCGAAGCGGTCCGCCTCTCGCAGCCTACACATGCTGCAACTCCAGTGGTGGAGAAGCAATCAGCTTCCGACGCGTTGCCAGCTCTGCACGCTGCCTCGCAAGGTTCGCTCCGAAAGCCTTCTCGATCGCCCTACCAGCTCAACACATCGCCAGCTTTGCACGCTGCTTTGCAAGGAGGGATTCCAGCTTCTGAAGCGACGCGCGAGTAATCTCCACCTTCTTCTGCACCCGAACCAAGTCTGCAGTAGCAAACGTGTGAAGCCCCTCCAGTCGACGTTCCTCTTCCTCGGCCTTTGCCAACTCCAAGGAAACGTCCTCCTCTAGTGAAGCCCGTTGCGAGCAATGAGCCTAGCTATCCGCCAAAAGGGTGCTCATATGCTCCTCAAACAATTAGCCATCCACCAGGAAACCCACCAGTTACTCAAAGCGTCAAGACCCTCCTCTTGGAAGGGTGCAAGTGCCGCCTGGATAAACTTCCAGCATAACTCTCCAAAAGAAACTTAGAAAGAAGACTCTGCGATCTACACTTTCGCTGGCAAGCCTCTAAGTGCTGAGACAAGGCGCGATCCTGTCCTGAAGACCCAAGCACGGGAACCGCATCCTGGACCATCGCCGTGACGGCTGTCAAAGACGCCACAAGAACTGACAAAGAAGCTGCGGCAAAAACATCCGTGGGAACTGACTCCTGAATGGTAACTCCGGACTCGGTCGAACGATCTGCCGTGAATATCCCTCATCGGTGAGAATAAGCTCGTCCAACTTCGACACACGCTTCCTGCTTCGAAGTACGGCGGCAGAAGACTTGCGCAAAAGGAAAACGAAGATGCGTACTCCCGTGGGAGACCGCATCGACGATCCATCCAGACGACGGAAAACTCTCGTAACGACGAGAGCTGAAAAAGAAAGAAAGACAAAGCCCAAATCAGATAGCAAGAAAAGTACAGGTCACGGCCAAAAAAAAAAAAAAAAAAAAAGGGGTGGACGCAGGTCCCTAAGGCCTAAACGAAGAAACAAAGGGAGCCTCGGCTAAAAAGCCGCAGGTCCTGAATCCCAGAACGAAGAAACAAGGAGGAACCTCGGCTAAAAGAGGGCCGCAGGTCCCGAATGCGGAAACAAAGAAAATGGGGGGGGGGCCTAAGCAAAAAGGCCTCCGGACCCTCGAGCAAATAAAGGAAAAAGGAGGGGGGCCACAGCAAAAAAAAAAAAAAAAAAAAAAAAAAAAAAAAAAAAAAAAAAAAAAAAAAAAAACGCGACCCCCTCTCTCCTGTTAAAACACGCAGGGGGGGGGGGGGTGCTACCGGCCTCGACCAGCGCCGGCCGCTGCACCGGCCCCCGCGCCCTGCGCGCTGCACTCGCAGCCCCGGCCGAGCCCGCCTCCGGCCCCCGCGCCCTGCGCGCTGCGCCCTGCGCACTGCGCCCGCGCCTCTGGCCAAGCCCGCCTCCGGCCGCGCCCCATCTCCAGCTCGCGCGCCGGCCATACACCGCAGCCCCCGGCCGCGCCCCGTCTCCGGCTCGCGCGCCGGCCGCACCCCGCAGCCCCCGGCCGAGCCCGCCTCCGGCCGCGCCCCATCTCCAGCTCGCTCGCCAGCCATACACCGCAGCCCCCGGCCGCGCCCCGTCTCCGGCTCGCGCGCCGGCCGCACCCCGCAGCCCCCGGCCGAGCCCGCCTCCGCACCACCTGGCCGTCGCTGTTGCATCCCACGCCTGCACCCAGGCCCGTGCCCGCTTGACCTCCGCGCCCAGGCGCCCGAAGCCGCAGGCCGCCGCTGCGCCTCCTGCGCTTGCTCGCCTCGTGCCCGGCCCGATCACCCGACACCAACCGCCGCCTCTGCCCAGTCGGTGCCTGCGCCATTCGCCACTGTTGCGCCCAACCTCGACCCTGCTGCAGCTACATTGCCTCCGCACCGCCTACACCGTTCCACGTCGCCCATCTCCTACGTTCGCGTGATCCAAGAGCCAAGGCCCCATGGGGGTTGGACCCATACCCCGTGCGCATCGGAGATGCCGCCCACCGCGCCGTCCGCCTCACCCCACGGCTCCATTTTTCTCTGCACACGTATGGAACCAAAGAAAAAAAAAAAGGGTTTGATAAAAGAAGTCAAACCACAAAAAAAAAAAAAAAAAAAAAAAAAAAAAGAGGTTGCAACCCCAAATGCGTAGGGGCCACAACCCCATATGAACCAAAAAAAAGGGGGAGGGCTTCTCTCCTTTGAAAACCCGCAGCCCCCGTTGGGGGCTGTGGTCGCGCCCCCGCGACGCGCCGCCCGCCTGGCCTGCGCCCCCGCGACGCGCCGCCCGCCCGCCTGGCCTGCGCCCCCGCGACGCCCCGTCACCGGCCGGAGCCCTCGGTCCGACACCGCCGCCCACCAGCCAACTCCGTGCGACCAGCCCGCCTGCTGCCGCGCCCCGCCCGGCGGCCCCCGGCCCGCGCCCGGCTGCTGCGCCTCGGCCCGCGCCCCGCGCCCCGCCACTGCACCCCGGCCCGCGTCCGGCTGCTGCGCCTCTGCCTGCACCCCGCGCCCACCGCGCCCCGCGCGCGCCGCGCCCTCCTGCCGCGCCGGCCACTGCAGCCCCGCGCCCGGCCGCCACAGCCCCGGCCCGCGCCGCGCCCTCCTGCCGCGCCGGCCACCACAGCCGCCGCCTGCGCTGCCGCTGACCCCGCAGACCCGACGGCAAACACGAAGAAGACGACGAAAAAAAATAAAAAATAAAAATGAAATCCGTTTTTTTATTTAACCCCCTATATATAACCATAATCGGTTATTGGGATAGAAAAGGGATAAATCTCCCATCCCATGAATCTAGGGGTCTATATCCAGTGGGCATCCGTATCCGATGCAACCACCATTTCATAACAGAAACCAGAGAAAAAAAAAAGGGGAAAGGAAAAGAGAAGAAAGATGAGTAAAAAGAAGGAGGGGAATCTACCGCGTCTTCGACCCCTTCGCCTCATTCGCAATTGGGCTCCCGCACCGAAGAGGGGCAACAATCCTCCGCCAAGGCACATCGCGGCCACCTTCGCGCTCCTATCGCCTTGCCGCCCTGGAACTCCACGAAGCATGCGCTGCCAACGTTCGCGCCATCCTTGAAGCAAAGGAAGTCCGCAACAACAAGGCGATCGAAACCTTAGAAGGAGTCTTCGTCTCCAAGCCGCCAAAGCCCTTCGTCTCTCACGCTAGCAAAACGATGGGGGAAACGAAATGGCGAGGGTCATTATAAAAACCTAAAGTCCGAGCGAACACGCAAGTCAAGTCCAAGCGCTAAGCGTTTTCCGCGGGCGCACTCGAACTTGAGGGGGCATTTGTGGGCACCGAAATTAGCATACGGATTGGACCCGACCCGCATGCGAAACCTGGCCCACACACAACGGCCCGCATGCGAAACTGGGCCCGCACACAACGGCCCGCATGCGAAACTTGGGCCCGCACACAACGGCCCGCATGCGAAACTCGGCCCGCACACAACGGCCCGCATGCACACTTGGGCCCGCATGCGAAACTCGGCCCGCACACAACGGCACGCATGCGAAACTCGGCCCGCACACAACGGCCCGCATGCGAAACTCGGCCCGCACACAACGACCCGCGTGCGAACTAGGCCCACGTGCGAACTCAATTCGCGCGCCTTGGCCCGACCCAAAGCAAACGGGTCCCACCGGGCCCGCAACTCGGACACAAAGAGGGGGGCCCACCGGTCCCCCCTCTTGAAAACCGTGCCCCCCTCCTCATGGAGAGGTGGGGCCGGCCATAAAGAAAAAGAAAAAGAAAAAGAAAAAGAAAAAGAAAAAAGAAAAGAAAAAGAAAAGAAAAGAAAAAGTCAAAACCGCCTTGATGCGGGGGGAGGTGGCGTGGACGTCTACACAACCGTAGATCCGCGACGATCCCTCGATCCAACGGACAAGATGACGTTGCGTCGCCATCCGATCCAAAAGTGCAACAAAAATAACAACTCGATCTTTAAAGATCGAGTCACAACTAGCCCATAACCACTCCAACTAAAAAGGAGGAAATCAGGTTTGTTTCCCCAAATAAGGGAACAATATCTCGATGGTTATGAGGGGAGAGATTGGAGGAAACAAAAAGATTTCAGCAACATCTCCCCCAACCGCCCCCCTTTGCCTATAAATAGAAGGGGTCGGGGAAGGCATCAAAGGTCGAAAGCTGAAGAGGAAAAGGCTCTGCAAAGACGAGCTCCAACGCTTAAAGACCGAAGGCTTCACGAGGCACGGCAAGCATATCCTACGGGAGTCCTTGGCCCTTCAAGTCCTCATCAACGTGAAGACCTTGCACTCGAAGATCAAAGCTTCGACTCCTCGCACGAAGAAGAAAGCTTGGAGAAGAAGACCCGGAGTCGTCGTCATCCCGACTTCTCCAACGATCTTCATCAACTCCGAAGAAGCCATAAGCAAAGGCCGGAGAAGAAGATCGAAGCCGACAACACCCGTCGTCTTCAACAAAGGCGTCGACTCCTCGCACGAAGAAGAAAGCTTGGAGAAGAAGGCCTGAAGCCGGTGCTACCCCTGCCGTCTTCGTCAACAAAAGCCGACGCTACAACCGTCGTGCGGAGATCGGTGCTACCCCCACCGTCTTCACCAACAAAGCCGACGCTACAACCGTCGTGCGGAGATCGGTGCTACCCCCGCCGTCTTCATCAACAAAGCCGACGCTACAACCGTCGTGCGGAGATCGGTGCTACCCCCGCCGTCTCCACCAACAAAGCCGACGCTACAACCGTCGCACGGAGATCGGTGCTACCACCGCCGTCTTCATCAACAAAAGCCGACGCTACAACCGTCGCATAGAGATCGGTGCGACACCCGCCATCTCCAAAAGAAGCCTTCAACTCCAATCAAGCCAAACACTCCCGGAGAAGAAGCCGACGTCACAACCGTCGCCAGGTCCGAAAGCCGAAGACGAAAGAGCTTCGCAAGAGAAGCTCCAACGCTCGAAGACCGAAGGCTTCACAAGGCACGGCAAGCATATCCTACGGGAGTCCTTGGCCCTTCAAGTCCTCATCAACGTGAAGACCTTGCACTCGGAGATCAAAGCTTCGACTCCTCGCACGAAGAAGAAAGCGTGGAAAAGAAGACCCGGAGCCGTCATCACCCGATTGCTCCAACAATCTTCATCAGCTCCGAAGACGCCATAAGCAAAGGCCGGAGAAGAAGATCGAAGCCGACAACACTCGTCGTCTTCAATCAAGGCATCGACTCCTCGCACGAAGAAGAAAGCCGGGAGAAGAAGGCCTGAAGCCGGTGCTACCCCTGCCGCCTTCGTCAACCAAAAGCCGACGCTACAACCGTCGTGCTAAAGCCGGTGCCACACCCGCCGTCTTCATCAACAAAAGCCGACGCTACAACCGTCGCACGAAGATCGGTGCTACACCCGCCGTCTTCATCAACGAAAGTCGACGCCACAACCGTCGCACAAGCATCGGTGCTACCCCCGCCGAAAAGCCAAAACCGACGCCACAACCGTCGAGGAAGCCGGAAGAGTAAAGAAGCCTTGAAGAGGTAACGCCAGTCGTTCGAGAAGAAGATCGAGTCGAAGCTAAAGTCAAAGCCGACGCAAGAAGCCAAAGCAAACGCACCGGTAAAGCCCGCGCTAAAGCAACGCACGTGCCAAAGCCAAGCAACTACGACGGTCACGAGCAAAGCACCGCACGTTCTAGCCGATACGACGCGAAGTCCGGAAGAACTAAAGCATCGCAAGTCTCTACCCGTCTACGTTCAAGCGCAAGCGCCAAAGCAAAGCAAAAGCCAGAGCCACGCCAAAGCTACGCCAAAGCCGAAAGCTAAAGCCAAAGCTGACGCCAAAAACACGATCGACGCCGCGAACCGACGATCAAGGACGCCGAGGTCGAGCAAGGATCGAGGAAGACACGAAGACCGAGGAACGAAGCCCAAAGCCTCCCTAGCCGAGAAAGCGCAAGCACGGACGGGACAAAATCAACGGCGGAAACTCCTTAGCCTCTCAAAAACCCTCACCCTGTAAAGACCTCTGTCCTGGGCAACCCCTTCAGAGCTCTCACACGAACACCACGTGGAGACGCGGATCAAAGGGACCCTCCAGAGGATCTCTCCCACAATCTCCTGATCAAAGAAAATTTGTAATCTCGTGTGATCCTCAATAAAGACGACCCGAATCTTTTTCTGCGACCACAGTAGGCTTCAGCCAAACTCCGTTATCACATCCTGTGTCATCTTTTTCTCTACTTTCCTACTCTACAGTGCTTGTGTGACAGCTCAGCAAGTCACAATTCAGCGCTTCGAAGTGTGCCATATCCCGAAGGGTAAAACCTTCAATCGACTGTTGGAGGAGGGTCATGTACGATGGCCGAAATCCTCCTCCACAGTTTAGCACCATTTGTAGGATCGTTAATCCTATCAACTTGCAACGTCCAAGTTTCCTAACTTCTCCGGTAGCAGGTACCGGTTGCCCGAGTAATCCGTCTGCCTCCATCGCTGCCTTTAAATGGCGAAGATACCGATGGGCCAACCAGAGGAAAGTGGCATGCGCCCAAACGCTCAGCATCCAACGACTCGGTCAATGAGTCGTCGGTTTGCAATAAGCCAACATCCTAAACAGCAACTCGCTGCCAATTCGAGGAATCGCCCGTCGGTTGATTGCGCCGCCCAGGCTCAACTTCGACGGTCACCTCAACTCGCCGACCAAATTCCTCAGCGCTTGAGGAAAGCGCACATCTCTCCAGGTACCGATGTTCAAGCGTCATACCAAATCACAGCAGAGGACTATCAACTCCTCACCCTCATGAAGCAGAACACCGCTCTCATGGTGAAAAGAGACTCCCTCCAATAGATTGATGTCAAAGCAGGAACTGACCTCCCATGGTCTGTCGCTGGTATCAAAGACAAAGCAGACATCTGCCGATCGATTGACAAATCTCCCGCTCCTTTTAGACGATCCGTCGTCGATATTCCTCAACGTTCTCTCAAATCCCTCTCGAGAAGACCCTCGCCTATTCCTCCCAGGCCGACTGTTTGGGAGCGTCTCAGTGAGTTTGCTCCCCATCCAAAGTCTCTCGGCTCCGAGCCCTACATCGTGAGGGATGCTCGGAATGATGGGCACAGCTCTAAAGTTCGGCAATATTACAATGGCAATCGAACCCCAACCGGGCATCGGACGACAAGATGGACTCCAATGCCCTCTCTTCCTCCGAAACATCTCTCTGACCAACGAGGTGATCGTCGGAACAATCACGCCTCCGAAGGGCCACTTCATCAGCACATTCTCCGAGCCCAGTTTTCTCGAAGCTGGAAAGCCCCCACTCTCCCCAGGTTCAACTGTTTAACGAGAGATCCGACACTGCACGTCCTTGCCTTCAAACAGGCATTGACACCGCATGACCACGACAACCAAGTTCTATGTCGCACCTTCGCTGGCAGCCTAGATGACATGTCGCTGGACTAGTATCACAACCTCCCTATGACCTTCGTAAGTCAATTCAAGGATATGGCAGACCTCTTTGTTCAATACTATCAGTTGAACTTCAAGCTGGAGAAGAAGCTGGACCCCCTCTACCGACTCAGGATGGGATCGGACGAAACCCTTTGAGAGTTCTCTCGGAGGTTCCAGAATGAGCATGCTGCGCTCTCCGGATATCACCTCGACGATGAAGCCATCATGCTCGCATTCCAGAATGCCCTGCACTTTGACTTCCACATCTACAATGACCTCATCCGCAATGCTCCTGCCTCCCTCGGAGTGCTATTCGATCAAATTCAAAAAGAGATCGAGGTGAAGGATGATAAAGTCGCTCGCAAGAAATATGACCTCGAGAAACACCTTTCTGATAAGACACCAATAAGACCAACAGCTTAAGCTCGCAACTCTTAGGCTGAGGAAGATGGAACCTCTAAGAGGCCAAGGCGGCCAAACGATAAACCCATAGAGCCTCAGAAGATCACAGATACCAAAGGGAAGTACCCCGTCAACCGATCAGAGTAAAAGACCGCCGACTATTAATAACTCAGAAGGTCCCTCATCTAAAATCCATGATGTAACATCTTCCAAGTTATTAATGAAATGACAGTTGCTTCAAGTTCTATCGAAGACTATCAAATTCTATCTCAACTTCTACTCAACGTCATAGTTAGTTCGGTTCGCGTTGTGATATGGCCGACTAACCTGCAATGGTACAAAGCTACGTGTCCCGATACATAGGTTCGACTGAAACGACACTTTGCCTAAGTCCAACCGAAACAAGGGCGCTATGCTGAGTACTTCGAATCATTGGCATCGTACATGCTCCCGTTGTCACGTAAGGACACATACAGTAGTGCCTCGCCACAGTTAGTTCGGTTTGTGTTACGACACGGCTGACTAACCTGCAACGGTACAAAGCTACGTGTCCCGATATGTAGGTTCGACTGAAACGGCGCTTCGCCTAAGTCCAACTGATACAAGGGCGCTACGCTGAGTACTCTAAATCATTGGCATCACATTTGCTTCTGTTGTCACGTAAGGACACATGCACTAGTGCCTCGCCACAGTTAGTTCGGTTCGCGTTGCGACACGACCGACTAACCTGCAACGGTACAAAGCTACGTGCCCCGATACGTAGGTTTGATTGAAACGGTACTTCACCTAAGTCCAACTGATACAAGGGTGCTACGCTGAGTAACCTGAATCAGTGGCGTCGCACATGCTCTTGTTGTCACGTAAGGACACATGCACTAGTGCCTCGCCATAGTTAGTTCGGTTCGCGTTGCGACACGACCGACTAACCAGCAACGGTACAAAGCTACGTGTCCCGATACGTAGGTTCAACTGAAACGATGCTTTGCCTAAGTCCAACCGATACAAGGGCGCTATGTTGAGTACTCCGAATCATTGGCGTCGCACATGCTCTCGTTGTCACGTAAGGACATATGCACTAGTGATTCGCCATAGTTAGTTCAGTTCACATCGCAACACGACCGACTAACCTGCAATGGTACAAAGCTATATGTCCTGATATGTAGGTTTGACTGAAACGGTGCTTCGCCTAAGTCTAACAAATACAAAGGCACCACGCTGAGTACTCCGAATTCTTACCCCATCGACCAATGAGTCCAAGGTTCCGCCCTTGGCATTCAAAGGCAAAGTCTGAGATAGCAATATCGCCTCGGCCCAAAGTGACAGCCTTGGCATTCAAAAGCAAAGCCCAAGACGGTGACATCGCCTCGGCCCAAGGTGACAGCCTTGGCATTCAAAAGCAAAGCCCGAGGCAGACTTCACTCTCCTTGGCACCTGCCAAAGCATGAGACGGTGACATCGCCTCGGCCCAAGGTGACAGCCTTGACATTCAAAAGCAAAGCCCGAGGTAGGCTTCGCCCTCCTCGGCACCTGCCAAAGACCGAGACGGCGACATCACCTCAGCCCAAGGTGACAGCCTTGGCATTCAAAAGCAAAGCCTGAGGTAGACTTTGCCCTCCTCGGCACCTGCCAAAGCCCGAGACGGCGACATCGCCTCGGGCCAAGGTGATAGCCTTGGCATTCAAAAGCAAAGCCCGAGGCAACCTCCGCCTCCTCGGCACTTGCCAAAGTCTGAGACATCAATACCGTCTCAACTCGAGGCGACCTACGCCTCGACGTGAGCAGACAAATTCTGAGGCAATCAACACCTCGATAGTTAACAAGCTCAAGGCCCTGCCCTTGGCACTCGATGATAAAGTCCGAGGCAGGCTTCACCGCCTCGGCACCTGACGAAGCCCTAGACGTCGGTAACGTCTCGGCCCGAGGCGACCCTTGCCTTGGTATTCGAAGACAAAGTTCAAGGCAGGCTTTACCGCCTCGGCACCTAACGAAGCCCGAGACGTCGGCACCGTCTTGAACCGAGGCGACCTTTGCCTTGGTATTCAAAAACAAAGCCCGAGGCAACCTCTGTCTCCTCGACACCTGACAAAGCTCGAGACGTCGGCACTGTCTCGGCCTGAGGCAACCTTCGCCTCGGCATTCGAAGACAAAGTCTGAAGCAAGCTTCGCCACCTCAGTACCTAACAAAACCCAAGGCATTGGCACTATCTTAGCCCGAGGCGACCTCCGTATTAGCATTCAAAGACAAATTCCAAGGCTACCATCGCTGCCTCGGTGCTCGACAAAGTTCGAGGCTGCCATCGCCGCCTCGGTGCCCAACAAAGAATACGGTGACAGGCGCGACGGCCGTAGCCGGTCAGCGCATCAAACAACACACCCCCGACCGGCCCTTGGCAGAGGGTCGGTGGACGCGACAGCCGACGCTAGACAACCCAGAGATGACCGACGCTGGACAATGCATCGGTAGGCGCGATGCTTGTCGTCAGACAACACGTCGACAGACGCACCCCTCGGGCTGCCCTTGGCAGGGGGTCGTTGAGCACGATGACAGACACCGATCAACGCGACAATGGGCGCGACGGTCGACGCTTCGACAGACGCGACGCCCATCGTCGGACAACACATCGACGGACGCACCCTGGTCGGCCCTTGGCAGGGGGTCGGCGGGCGCGACCATCGACGCCAGTCAACACAGCAACAGGCGTAACGGCCGACGCCGGACAACGCGGTGACAACCGCGTTGCTTGTCGTCGGACAACACATCAGCGAGCCCGATGGCCGACGCCGAACAACGTGCGCCGACAAGCTCATTTGAGTTTGTTGGGTTACAAGGCAAGCTTAAGCAGGCCAATGCTCGGCTCGGCTCAGTTTGTGTCGACCCCCTTCGGTCTCAACTGTGCAACCCCTTCTCTCAAATTTTTGAGTGGGTATGAGAGAAAGTTAGAATGTGAGAGGGTGGCAAAAAAAATAAAAAATGATGATGAAGTGTGACACTTGGGTTCAATGCATGCACAATGCAGCACCCCGTTGTTCTTCCATCGTTGAGAGCAGGAGGTAGTGCCGCTCTATGAAGCAAGCCTCTTGCAAGACCCCCCCCCCATCCCCTCTTACAAGACCCCCCCTCTTGCAAGACCCCCCCTTGCAAGATCCCCCCTCAACACATACACGAAAATAGACCCCCCCTCCCCTCCCTCCGACGACTCCCGCGGCCCGGCACCAACTCCGACCACCTCCCGCCGCCCCATCACTACCACTATCACCAACCACCTCCACCATCACCATCACCACCACAATCACCGCCATCCACCATCACCACCACTATCACCAAACACCTCCACCATCACCACCACCATCCACCATCACCAACAACCTCCACCATCACCACCATCCACCATTGCCACCACCATTGCCAACCACCATCACCACCACAATCACCAACCACCTCCACCATCAACCACCTCCATATCATCACCACCACCACAACCACCACCACCTTCCACCATTCCGACCAACCCCACCGAAGCCATCACCTCCTGACCACCCCCTTCTTCCTCTACCCCGGCCGCCTAACCCTTCCTCCACGCCTGTCGCTGCAGCCCGCCCTCCAACCCACATCGCCCGTGCCGTCTCTGCTGTCACAACCCGAGTCCAAACCCCTTGCGCCGCCGCCACCGCCCCTCCTCTCCGTGTCTGCCGCTGTCGCCGCTGCCGTCGAGCCCCGCTCCTCGCCCATCGCTGCCGCCGAGCCCGCACCCGAGCCCCCCGCGCCGAGCCGCCGCCGCTGCCCGTAACCACAACCCTAGCCCCCTATGCCGAGCCGCTCGGCCGCTGCCGCCACCGCCCACCCACCTCCCCCCGTCGTTGCCCCTGAACCCGAGCCCCCTACGCCCGGCTACTACCGCTGCCCACCCACCTTCCCTGTGGCCCGATTTTCCTTTTTGCAAAAAAACCCCCCGAACCCTGCAAATTTAGCCAAAACCCCCTACACCGCCAATTTTGACTTAAAACATAGAGGTTTTTACCGAAATGGCCACCAACTCTCAACTATTGTTGAGAATGGGCCAGGTTGCTTTTGGCTTTACCAAAATGACCACTGAAACTCTTTGGGACCAAACTACCCTTTTACTTTACTACTAAAACCCTAGCTTCCATTGAGTCGCCCTTCACTTCCCTCATTTGGACGGCAGCTTCCTCCACCTCTTTCGACGGCAACTGAGGGACAACCGGCCACCCATTTCAAAGGTGATCATCAAATCCCGTGAGTCTTCCTTCACTTCACCCCCTTTCAACGGCTCCTACACTTCACCCCCTTTCAACGACTAGTTTTCGTCGCCGAAAAAGCACAGTCAGTTTTGCCCGAGAGTGGCTATGGGCTGTGTGACGAAAATCGGACGAAATACCAAATTTCGTCTAGTTTTCGTCGCCGAAAAAGCACAGTCAGTTTTGCCCGAGAGTGGCTATGGGCTGTGTGACGAAAATCGGACGAAATACCAAATTTCGTCTAGTTTTCGTCGCCGAAAAAGCACAGTCAGTTCTGGCCGAGACTGGCTATGGGCTGTGTGACGAAAATCGGACGAAAGAATAAAGTTCGTCTAGTTTTTGTCGCGGAAAAAGCACAGTCAGTTCTGGCTATTGGCTGTGTGACGAAAATCGGAATGAAATCAACAAAAAGTAGTTGAATATTAATAGCATATTTTAGGACGAAAGATGGACGAAAAATGAACGAAATTGATAAAATTGGGTATTCATCATTATGGTTAGGACGAAAAAGGGATGAAATCGATAAAATTAGCTGAATTTATATTATATTGGTCGTGATGAGTCCTACACTTCACCCCCTTTCAACGACTCCTATACTTCACCTCCATGCTTTGCGATTTTTTTCATATATGTTTGATTAACTTCTTCATTGTTTTTTATTACTTTATGATTTCATTAACAACAACAACCAATCGAGAAAAAGGAACGAAATCAACAAAAAGTAGTTGAATATTAACAGCACATTTTAGGACGAAAGATGGACGAAAAATGAACGAAATTGATAAGTCTAGTATGTATTGGATACGTATGATTAATTTTTGGTATCAAATTTGGTATTGTTGAGTTTTGATATTGTGGTTCTATGCTTAAAATAGTAACATCACATTGTAGGATGAAAAAGTGATGAAAAAGTGATGAAATCGATAAAATGATTAACCTTTGATATCAAATTTTATATTGCTGAGTTTTGATATTGTGATTCTATGCTAACAGGTATTTGAAATATGGATTCAACATTACCGATACTTTATTGTTACGATGGAGAATTGTTATATTTGAAAGAAAAATACGAGTACAGGGGTGGAAGAACTAAAAGTATCATTTTATCTACAAAATCGGATTTTGACTGTCTTCTTCAGGAAATTTATAAGATTACAAATGATAGTCTCAAAGAGTATGAAATCACAATGAAGGTTTTATATCCAAGTACACTTGCATGTCCTCCTGCCGAAATTGTGGATGATAATGATGTTGCAGTATTTATTGCCCATAACATCCGAGCCAATAATAGCAATGTCCCATTGCTGATAAGCAGAGTGCTGAAAAATCCGAGATCTATTGACAGGTCGATTGAAATCGAACCACTCGGTAGTAAGAGGAAGTTGAAAGAAACGACACAGGTGTCTCGTAAAACACCTTGTGTAGTTACCCCTCCCGTTGACTTAAAAAATATCTCGACATCATCGGAGCTTCATTGTTCGATATCGTCATCATTCGGTGTTGGAGATTTGCATACAGATGAAAAGACTGATATTAATTATGGTGAGGATTTCAGTTTTGTATCATGCACACTAGATGTCAGTCAAGATGTCAGTCAACGTATTGAGTACAAGAGTGTGGAGAAACCTGAAGACAACCCTCTATTATTTGATATTGTTATGAATGACAGAAGGTATGAATAATTTTTTGAAATATCTTATGTTGTAATTCTGATGATTAATTAGTTCATGTACTTATATGTTTTTAAATAATATATGCCCAGTAAGGTGAATACAGATGACGATCATAATGGGTCAAGAAGAGATACAAAATTATCTATAGATCTTAACCAAAAGCCTGCTGGTTGTCATGTATTGGAGGAATTATTCATTGACACTCCTGCGGATATGGTAGTATCTCCAAAGCACACTCAACAGAATAGTCAGCTGAAGGATAAGGATATTATCTGTAAGCAAGAAGGAAGTAAGACTGAAAAACAAAGAAGGAAGAAAGAAGTACCACTGAGACATAGTCAGAAAGAGTGTTTTGCCAGCAGTAGTTGGATGGAAAACGATGAACGTAAGTCTTCAATACCTGATTCGGTTATGGTTTATGAAGACAAATACGTACCTAACGAATTCCCTATTGCTGTTGAAGTAAAAGATGATTATCAACAACTTTATCCTAATCAGATGTTTATAGATAAAGACACATTGATCAAGATGGTACAGAAGAATGCTTTATTTACAAACACTGAGTACAAGGTGATGAAGTCCAGCAAAACAAGATATGCATTAAAATGTAAAAGAGAAAATTGCAGTTGGAGATTACGTGCAAGTAGACAAAAAGGGTGTGATGTTTTCAAAATTACTTTCCTAGGCCTACACAACTGCTCATTGCCGCAGCGTGGAATTGATCATCAACAAGCTACAAGCAAGTTGATATGTGATTTTGTGAAAGCTCGAATAGAAGCACATGTATTGTACTCTCCCAAAGCAATTATATCTGATGTGCAACAAGAATTTGGTGTGCAGATCACTTATCGAAAAGCATGGCTGGCAAGGGAGATGGCAATTGCTCTTTTAAGAGGCTCATACGAGGACTCGTATGTAATTCTTCCAGCATATTGTCATGAAGTTGCACAAAATAATCTTGGAACCATCACTAATATTTTAAGGGAAGGAGACAGATTTAAGGCTGTTTTTATGGCTCTTGGTCCATGTTTACGTAGTTTTCAAAGACAAAATCTAAGACCAGTAATAGCCGTTGACGGATCTCATTTAAAAGGCAAGTACAAAAGTACTTTATTTATTGCAACCACTTTGGATGGAGATAATCATATATTTCCCGTGGCTATTGGGATTGGTGAATCGGAGAACAATGAAAGTTGGAATTAGTTCTTAACACAACTGCGGGACAGCTTGGGTCAAGTTAATGATTTGGTTATTATATCCGACCGACACAAGGCTTTATTGGCTCAAGTTCCTATTGTCTTTCCAGATGCTGTACATGGTTATTGTGCGTTCCATATTTCGCAAAATATGTATGCCAAATTCAAACAACAAAGATTATACTCTTACTTTTATACAGCTGCAAAGGCAACAAGAGAATCAAAGTTTCATCAACTGATGGAAACTATAAAGCACATGAATGAAGATGCACATGACTGGTTACGAGAAATTGAGCCAGCAAAATGGACTACAGCGTATTTCACACGCAGAAGGTATAATATTATAACCACAAATAGTTCTGAAAGTTACAATAGTGCCCTAAAAGATATCAGAGAACTACCCATCACTATGATTTTGGAGCAATATCGGTTAAAGCTCCAACTTTTATGGTTCAAACGAAGAAATACGGCAACAACTTTGACAACAAAACTAACAAAATGGGCAGAAAATCAGATAGCCGGAGATATGGATAGAGCTCGTGGCACAGCGTGTCATCCTATTAATCTCGATAAGTATATGGTCAGATCTATACAATATTGTGATCATGTAGTTTTAAGCAATCGAAAATGCACATGCCGTAAATTTGATGTGATGGCCATGCCATGTTCATATGCATTAGCCGGAATTGCACAGTATAAGATGGATCCTTATCTATTTTGTGCACACTACTATACAGCGGATAACTACAGGGAAACCTATGCAGAATCTATATATCCAGTTGCTGATAAAAGTGAGTGGAAGACCCCAGAAAGTATTCAATCAGCTAATAAACTAATCCCACCCATTGGAAAAAAAACTGCGGGAAGGCCAAAGAAAAAAAGAATTCTCTCACAGGGTGAGGGACGCCGGACTGTCAAATGTGCTAGATGTAAACGTTCTGGACATAATAAAAAATCATGTAACTTTCCTATTATTACAGAGTAAAGGTATCATGTTTTTTTTACTTGTTCCCTTTATGACTTTACACATACTTCTTCCAGTCATTATAACATGTCTGACTGAATTATTGAAATCACTATGATTACTTGTTGTTATATATGCATATTATGATATATATTCTTGTTTTTAATTTCTGCATTTTTTTTCAACATTTATAAAACTTATTGAATGACATGATTATACAGGTATCGTACCTATGGCAAATAAATACTATGTGGTATTTGTGGGTAGAAGGCCTGGGATTTACTACACTTGGGAGGAATGTCAAAGACAAGTTAATGGCTATGGAGGATCTTTGTATCGTTCATTCCGTTCCTTGGAGGAGGCTGAAGGTCACTTATCCAAGTTCCAAAGCGAGCATCTCCCTCCTGATAAACTTTTGGCTATGATGGTCTTTCTATTTATATTCATTGTAATATGAATGAAGGTTATTGTAATGATATGTAAGGGGGAACTCTATTGTAATGATATTTCTGGAGTATTGCATGTCACGAATGTTGTAATGTAATGACATATCTTAAGTTTGTAATGTAATGACATTTCTTAAGATTTTGCATTTAAGAAGTTATTCAGTTTCTGTTTGAATATGGTGCATGTCTCGGATTTTGAAATGTAATGACATATCTTAAGTTTATAAATGACATATCTTAAGTTTTGTAATGTAATGACGTATCTTAAGTTTTTGTTTGAATGCATGTCTCGGATCCATGTGGCAAGTGATTCCAAATGGGTTATTTGGTATTTCTTCGCATCCTCTATTTGGAGTTCATGGCGCAGGAAAAAAGTGCAAACTGATCTTAGAAGAACATTGGATATCTTCTGCTTCTCCTATTACATAGAGAGAAAATATCATAGAGAGTGGAAATGACATAGAGAGAAGATAAATAATATAGAGAGAGAAATTATAGAGAGAAAAAATTATAGAGAGAAAAAAAAACTCAGAGAGAAAAATTATAGAGACAAAAATTATAGAGACAAAATTATAGAGAGAAAAAATTATAGAGAGATAAACATTAGAGTGAACAAAAATTATAGAGAAAGAAAACATAAAAGAAATTTGTGATTTTGTCCAATTTTCGTCCAACTTTCGTCGACGAAAACTAGAAGAAATTTGTTATTTCGTCCGATTTTCGTCACACAGCCAATAGCCAGAATTGACTGTGCTTTTTCGGCGACGAAAACTAGACGAAATTTGGTATTTCGTCCGATTTTCGTCACACAGCCCATAGTCACTCTCGGGCAGAACTGACTGTGCTTTTTCGGCGACGAAAACTAGACGAAATTTGGTATTTCGTCCGATTTTCGTCACACAGCCCATAGCCACTCTCGGCCAGAACTGACTGTGCTTTTTCGGCGACGAAAACTAGACGAACGTTGTTCTTTCGTCCGATTTTCATCACACAGCCCATAGCCACTCTCGGCCAGAACTGACTGTGCTTTTTCGGCGATGAAAACTAGACGAAATTTGGTATTTCGTCCGATTTTCGTCACACAGCCCATAGCCACTCTCGGGCAAAACTGACTGTGCTTTTTCGGCGACGAAAACTAGACGAAATTTGGTATTTCGTCCGATTTTCGTCACACAGCCCATAGCCACTCTCGGGCAAAACTGATTGTGCTTTTTCGGCGACGAAAACTAGACGAAATTTAGTATTTCGTCTGATTTTCGTCACACAGCCCATAGCCACTCTCGGGCAAAACTGACTGTGCTTTTTCGGCGACGAAAACTAGACGAAATTTGGTATTTCGTCCGATTTTCGTCACACAACCAAAAGCCAGTCTTTGGCAGAAATGACTGTGATTTTTTGAGGACGAAAACTAGACGAAAAAGCCAAAAGCTGGTTTCACGAAGGTGACTGTGTTATTTTTCTTCGACGAAACATAGACGAAATTTGTTATTTCGTCCTGATTTCGTCTCACAGCTTAAAGACAGTCTCGGTTAGCCTGATTGTGTAATTTTTCTTCGACGAAACATAGACAAAATTTGTTATTTCGTCCGAATTTCGTCTATATTTTAACAGGTTGTATGGGCAGTCTCTGACAGGTTTCACTGTGATGCAAATTACAACAAATTACAAACAACATATCATTCTAACTTCCAACAAATTACAAACAACATATCATTCCATTACAAACAACATATCATTCCATTACAAATTTCACTGTGATCCAACTTCCAACAAATTACAAACAACATATCATTCCATTACAAACAACATATCATTCCATTACAAATTTTACTGTGATCCAACTTCCAATAAATTACAAACAACATATCATTCCATTACAAACAACATATCATTCCATTACAAATTTCACTGTGATTCAACTTCCAACAAATTACAAACAACATATCATTCCATTACAAATTCCAACAAATTACAAATAACTTTGATCCAACTTTCAACAATTACAAACAACATATCATTCCATTACAAATTCCAACAAATTACAAATAACTTTGATCCAACTTCCAAATCATCGAGTCATTCCTTCAGTCATAGCCCTTCCATTACAAATTACAACAAAAGTACAACATATTACAAATTACAAATTCCAACAAATAACAAGTTCTTTTGATGCATCGAGTCATCCCAATCGTCATGACCCTTCAATCTACATATTTATGCAAAATTTGATATGCAATTCGCCTTCGAAATGAGGTCATATCAAGCTACAAATTTAAACAATTAGATTGCAAGTGTAATTATTGAATATTATAACTGACTGAATATTACATTGCAAACAACTGAATATTATACCTGACTGAAATTGATCTTTTTGTTGCAGCTATAATAATTGGCAAAACACATCAAAAATACGCCACAATCAAACCTATATAACATATAAAATTGTTAGTTGTATAAAAGGACTAATATTTTATTGTCAGCATTTCGTAATAAAAACTTACCCATTGTTTTGCCTAGGATGATCTTTACCATTCTTGCTTATCCATTTTGCACCCTGTAATGCATTTTCATCTCCCAAAAAATTTAAAAACATTGGTAGAATTTCTAAAAATGCTTCTACCTTTTTCCTATACTTAAAAACAGGGTCACTATAAAGAGAGTCTATCAAAACTAATTGCCTATCCTGCATATGAAGAATCCCAAGATACCAATGTTGGTTTTCTTCATTGATAGGGATTATTACGTATGAACACTTCCATAACGGAATGATATCCCCTTTATCATCTTTGAGAGGACAACCGAATTCTTTGGGCCACCTATATGATGCAATGAAGGCATACATAAGGTGATCTTTATCTAGGTTGCTTTCATCGTAACTTTGTACAAAGTCCTTCCAATCCTTATAGCATGTTTGACATAATATCTGCAATTCAAAAATGAATAATAAATATTTATTGAATTGTGAGAAAAATTTTTATACAAATACTATTAAGAATGAGAGATATACCCAAGAATATGTCCTAGCCAAAGAAATGGTGAATGTTGTACTGGTCTTATTCCTTAACTTGCGCTCTTCAAGTAAGTACATATATACATCAATGTGCTGCAACAATATAAAGTTTTAAACGATTGAATATGACATATCGAGATATATCAAAAAAAATAATTGATATAAACTCACCTCGCTCATCACCCATGATGTGCGCTCATATAGTTTGTTAATTAAGTAAGGGGTTATAAAGAACCCATCAATTACAACTTCAGGCCTATATTGACAATGATACAATTAATTACTAAGAGGCAAAATATGTTATCATTCAAAAATAGATTATATAGTGACTATACTTACAAATTATTTCTGTTGTTATCAAGAAAAGCTATCATTGTCTCTCTCTCTCTTCAGACGAAAGTCTTCTTATCGATTTTTCCACGTCAACGACCTCCTCTTCTTGTATTTCCTTACGAAGAATTTTTTTCTTTTTGTAGGTGGTGTATGGAGAGCTTATTTTTCGACCTGGTTTCTTCAACCGCTGTGATGTTAAACCTTTGAATGTAACCCTCTCCACCACCACCTCGTCTCCCTCCTCATCATCCTTCTCATTCTCCTTCTCTTTCTCCTTCTCCATTTTATCCTTCTCCTTTTTCTCCTCCTTCACCTTCTCCTTCTCATTCTCCTTCTCCTCCTCCTCCTCCTCCTCCTCCTCCTCCTCTTTCTTCTCCTTCTTCTTCTCCTTCTCCTCCTCATCCTCATCCTCATCCTTATCCTCCTTCTTCTTCTCATTCTCCTTCTTCTCCTCTTCCTCCTCCTCCTCCTTCTTCTTCTCTTCCTCCTCCTCCTCCTCCTCCTTCTTCTTCTCCTCCTCCTCCTCCTCCTTCTTCTTCTTCTTGTCCTTCTCCTTCTGCACATACCGTTAAAGATAAACATATAGTTAATGCATACGTATACGAAAAGCAAATAATTATAGAATACATAGGAATCGTTGTTGTTTTACCTGACTCTCTGCAATGATGCATAATAGTTCTCCAACTCTCTCCTCAATTGAGGAGATCTTCTTTTCATATTTCTCCTCAATTGAGGAGATCTTCCTTTGACATTTCTCCTCTATTGAGGAGATCAACTTTGCATAATTCTCCTCAAGTGAGGATAACCTTTCCTCAAACTTCTCCTGAAGTGAGCATAATTTTTTTTCAAATTTCTCCTCAAGTGAGGAGAATCTTTCCTCAAACTTCACTTCATCGGATCTGTCAGAAGCTTCTGGTGCAGTCAAAAACAGCTGATTGCCCTCATTTCCTTCGAAGGGAGAAGCCTCAACATGAAATAGGTCTTGCAGCAGATCATTTGTCTTCTCCTCTTCTGTGAGAGTCAGCTCTTTCAAAATCTGAGCCTATTAATACATTCAGACAAAAAAATTAATAATTATACGATGCATCTATTACTTTAATCTAAGCAATTAAAAACTCATATACTTACTTTATTTGAATTCACAATATCATTTATTCTTTGGTGTGACGTTGCTGCTCTTATGTCATACCAATTGAGTAATCTCGGCCACCTTCGATGCTCAAGCATCATGGCACATACACTCCCCAGTTGGGGAATCCGTTCGAATGCCCATGCCTATAGCAAATAATTAAAGAAAAATTAATACAAATATCAAACAATAGATACTATGAATTGTTTCTGTATAGAATAATACCTGTAAAATGTACATGCATCCAAAAATATTATACTTTGGTGGCCACTTAGTAACATTTACTGCACCTTCAAGCCCAGATATCATATTGCTATAACAGAGGTTACCCCAAGGGTAGCTATTGAAACTGTCCAGATCATCCACCAATCTCAAATATCGTTCCGGTACGTTGACATTCTTGTTGCTCCCAAGAATGACACTTTCCAAAAGAAGTACCAAAGAAAGTTTTATTGCATCATCTGGAACTGCAGTTGCTATGATTGAAGCCATTAAGGAGGCCTGAGTAGCCCCGCGTGGAAAGTATCTGCTTCTCAAGTTGTCTGACCCTATCTCTAGCATCGGAGGAGGAGGCCCAAGACAAAACCGGAGTCCAGAAACTAAAGAAAACTCCAACGGAGAGAAGGAAATAGTCTGGCCATCCAAATTAAACTTGAGACCACCTAAGTGTCTTTGCCACGAATAATGAATGACACTTGGGGAAATCATAGCTCGTGCACCGCGTCTCCAATCAAATAAGAAACCAAAACAACTCCTTTTCATCCTATCCATCATATCTGTAGAATTGTTTTTTGTATCCATTGTCTTGAAGTGCTCCTCAATTTCATTAAGGTATTTAATGCTGTTCCTTGCAGAAGCTTTACCAAAATACCTTAATCTTTCACTTAGCTCCGTGGCCACTTTCTTTTCTTCAACATTCTCTCCCTCTTCTATCTTTCTTTTCTTTTTCTTTACTTCAATAGGTTGTGTAATTATAGAAGCAGAAGCAGGGTCCCTATCACCACGTCCACGAGAACGCCCACGACCACGTTTTCTCTTCACCATCTGTAAACAAAATATATATATGACGAAACTACTATTAGTTATTCTCCAAATACGAAAATACTGTAAGCTTTGTTTGAAGAGAATTGATCTCTCAGTTTCTAGATTGAACAAAATATCCTTCCATTAGTCCACGGATACAGGTAAAGAATTTATCAACTGACTGTGACTTTTCGGCAACGAAACATAGCCGAAATTTGTAATTTCGTCCAATTTTCGTCCAACTTTCATCACACAGCTCAATGCAAGTCTCGGGCAGAACTGCCAGAACTGACTGTGATTTTTCGGCGACGAAAACTAGATGAAATTTGTTATTTTGTCCGATTTTCGTCACACAGGCCATAGCCAGTCTCGGCCAGAACTGACTGTGCTTTTTCGACGACGAAAACTAGATGAAATTTGTTATTTCGTCCGATTTTCGTCAAACAGACCATAGCCAGTCTCTGCCAGAACTGACTGTGATTTTTCGGCGACGAAAACTAGACGAAATTTGTTCTTTCGTCCGATTTTCGTTACACAGGCCATAGCCAGTCTCGGCCAGAACTGACTGTGCTTTTTCGGCGACGAAAACTAGACGAAATTTGTTATTTCGTCCGATTTTCGTCAAACAGACCATAGCCAGTCTCTGCCAGAACTGACTGTGATTTTTCGACGACGAAAACTAGACGAAATTTGTTATTTCGTCCGATTTTCGTCACACAGGCCACAGCCAGTCTCTGCCAGAACTGACTGTGATTTTTCGGCGACGAAAACTAGATGAAATTTGTTATTTCGTCCAATTTTCGTCACAAAGGCCATAGCCAGTCTCGGCCAGAACTAACTGTGATTTATCGGCGACGAAAACTAGACGAAATTTGTTATTTCGTCCGGTTTTCGTCACACAGGCCATAGCCAGTCTCTGCCAGAACTGACTGTGATTTACAGCGACGAAAACTAGACGAAAGTTGTTATTTCGTCTGATTTTCGTCTCACAGTTTAAGACTGTGATTTTGTTTGCGACGAAAACTAGATTAGAAAATATAGGGCTAAGGATTTGGGTCTATAGAGCATACCTTAGCAAATCCGACGAAGCCTGAAAGACGAAGCCTCAACGACGAAGCCTCAACGACGAAGCCTCAGCGACTGTTGACGTTGACGCCGGTCCGACGAACCCTCGACGACGGTTGATCGTGACAAACCCTCGACGACGAACCCTCGACGACGCAGCCTCGGCGAAACCAAGTTACCCAGCCACGACGACGCAGCCGGTTGAGTTGGAGGTTGTCGGACGCAGCCTCGACGAAGGTTGTTCGTGACGAAAACAAGACGAAAGGCTCGATTTTCTCTCAAAACTCGTAAGAAACCAAGTTACCCAGCCGCGATAGGTTTTTACAGTGGTAAGGGTCAATATGTCTTTTTACCTGTTTAGTGTCACCGTGCGACCTGTTTCCCACGTGTCGGTGGCCATTTTCGTGCAAATTTTTTGACGGGGTCCATTCTCAACAATAGTTGAGAGTTGGTGGCCATTTCGGTAAAAACCTCTAAAACATATCTAAGGGTTTTTTGCATAAAACCCCTGTCTTCCAGAATATCTGACAAAACCCCTTGACCCAGTCATTTTGACTGAACCCCCCCTCTGGTTTTTTACCCAGACCCCCCCCCCCCGCCCCTGGTTTTTTGCCCAAAACCCCCCTGCCCCAGTCTCTTTTACCAAAAAACCCCCACCCCCGAGTTCTTTTGCCCAAAACCCCTCGCCCTCGGGTTTTTGGCCCGAAACCCCCACCCCCAGGGTCCCCCTACTCGACCCCCATTTGCGCAATCGCCCACCGGTTCCCGCCGCCGGCCTTGCCCTGTGGATTCCCAATCAACCAGGTTCCCACCTGCCAAACTAGGAGAGGGTAACACGTACTCGGTCGGCCGCTGTCAAAGGATCGACGAACACAACGATCGGACCCGTGCAATGGGTCGGCAAACAGATAGTAGTCCGCCCCGTGCAATGGGTTGGCAGACAGATAGCAGTCGGCCCCGGATAAGGGGTCGGCAGACAAACGATGGTTGGCCCCGCACAACAGGTCGGTAGACGCACACTTGGTTGGCCAGCCCTGGCAGAGGGTCGGTGGGCCCAGCAGTTGGCCCGGGGCAGGGGTTCGGCAAACAGACAATAGTCGGTCTCACACAACGGATCGGCAGACGTATACCCAACCGGCCCCCGGACAAGGGGTCGGCGGGCCCAACGATCGGCCTCACGTAGTGGGTCGGTAGACAGACAACGACCAACCCCGGATAGAAGGTCAGTAGATGAGCGATCGGCTTTGCACCAGGAAATCCCAGCCAGCTAGGTTAACACCTATCTAGTTGGGAGGGGGTAACTGTGGGTGCAAAATCTGGCTAAACGCCCAACGGTAGGACTCATAGCTCTTCCTGGGGCTCACGAGTCCAATGGTAGGACCCATAGCCCTGCCTGAGGCCCATGAGTCCAACGGTAGGACCCGCAGCCCTGCCCGAGGCCCATGAGTCCAATGGTGGGACCCACAGCCCTGCCTGAGGCCCACGAGTACGACAGTGGAACCCGCAGCCATGCCTGGGGCCCACTTGTACTATCTAGGATTTCGTAAATTCCCCTAGAAATTTACTAAACCCCGGATACTCTAAGGAATATTCTTAGAATATTCCCTAGATGAACCAAACTACTATAAATAGCAAACTCTGTAAATTATTCCAGATCCAAAATTCCAGACCAGAAACCCACTTTCTGTTTTCCAGAGCTCTTCGAGTTTCCTGGTTTTTAGACTCCTTTTCCACCCTTTGATTACTTGTAAGAAGCATTCCTCAGCCTGTCGAGAATAGTTCTACTGTTTATTAAGAGATAGTGGATTCAAAGGTTGCGTCTTACCGTACGGAGACATAGGCTTCAGCCGAACTCCGTTATCACATCCTGTGTCATCTCTTTCTCTACTTTCCTACTCTACAGTGCTTGTGTGACAGCTCAGCAAGTCACAATTTAGCGCTTCGAAGCGCGCCACATCCCGAAGGGTAAAACCTTCAATTGACTGTTGGAGGAGGGTCACATATGACGGCCAAAATCCTCCCCCACAGACGTAAAGATGGAGTGATAATTTTAAATACCCTACGTACCCATGAATTTCGCCATCTGTCATGGTGTAATGATTTACACCATTTGAGATGGCGTAAATGCTTTACACCATCTCTGATGGCATAAATCATATTGTTTATATATATATATATATATATATATATCGAAATACGTCATTTGGGTTCATTTAGCGTAAATATATCCTCTTCTCCTCTGCTCTCCCTTTCTCCCTCTCTGGTGGTATGTGCTCAGGGTGGGCTGCTCTTGGTGTAATGGAGCGAAATGATAGATAATTTTTGGGGGACCCGACCACAGACCAAGCGTTTTGTCCCGAGCTGGATATCGTGCTACTGCGGTATTCAAGCATACTGAGGTATATTTATAATCTTATATTCAAATTAATTAATTAATACTAGAAAATAAAAAAAATTAATTAAATTTTATATATTTGATCGACTATTATGATATTCGTTCCCGTTATCATGGAAATCTTTTGGATGAGTAGGAGTTGTTCGGCTCCCGTACTTAGTTAGTGGATTAGGCTGGGTTCGATTGGTTCAGCCGTATCTGATGGCTTAGCATTGACCTGCATTTCTGTTATGCACTAGTTGAGCATTGGTGGCCGGCTGCTCACACATTCTATTTTTCTTTCGAAGAGATATCGATTACTTTACAGGACATTCAGCAAATTCTAGGGTTGGCCATCACCGACCTTCCTGTGACTGTACCTCTTGGCACCCTACCTTTTGACTACTATCAGTTGATCCACGATAGTTTAGGAGTTGTACCACCTTTGGCATTACAAAGAGAGAGCAGTACATCCAGCTAAGCTGGCTTCGTACTCACTTTGGATCGGTACCTTCAAAGCCGGTATGCCATGAAACATTAAGTTTTTATTTATGAATTGTATTCTATACATATTGATATTCTTATATAAATAGCATACTAATAATGTATATTTATTATTTAGGACATTGAGGTACACATGTGCATACTTGCTGGCACTGTGTGGTTTATGCCTGTTTCCAGATACAATTGGCAATATTGTGCATGCCAGTTATCTGTTTTGTTTTTTAGGACTTAACTATCACTTCCAAGTATGCCTGGTGTGCAGTCATTCTAACACTTTTATACTCTAACCTGAGCCTATTTGCAATAGGTCTTATACACCAGCTAGTGGGTTGCACTCCATTACTGCAGGTAAAAAAAACTATAATATATTATACTTGTTTTGTTTTATTTGAATTAATTAGTATCTTATATATTTATTATAGTATTTCAGTTTTGGGCCCATGAGCTACTTGTAGGTAGGGCAATACGTTTTGACCTTTCCAAGGGCATCTGATCATTTCCTCGAGCTTTGAGGTAGGTCCTTTCATACCGGCGGTACGAGTCAGACCCCCACCATAGCATCGCGTTATACCGGATGATGCTGAATTTGCTGACTGTGAGTGAAATAAGTTAAATATTAGATGTTTTAATAGATTATTTATAATTTAATAGTTGATTATCTTATTAAATAATGTAATATATTTTTTTAGATCACATAGTTATCTTACTTTTCTGCTTAAGCCAGATGTTTCACTTTTTTTATAGCAGACTTGGGAGGCGAGTTGGGCGTTCCACCGGTCCTATATGATCCATATGACGCTTGCGCTATATTATCCACTATATCGGTATTTACATTAGTACATCAGATGACAGCCCTTCCCCGTTACAACTCTTATGTGGGCTTTTAGGGATAAAGGCTTGAGTATGGGACCCGTTTCCCTCCAGGCGTGAGAGTGACGATTGGTTGCGTACAGAGTTGGGGTAGCCCTGTTTATTTGCATGGACTCCGACTCTCACGATACGATGTTATTTTAATAAGTTAATTGTTTATTTCATATATGATTGTATTTATTGTGTACATAATTAAATTCTTAGTATGTGCTTATTATATATGTATTTGGTATATATTTCAGATGGGTGTCCGACATAGGAGTACCACCAGTGGTTTGATATTCCACGGATCTACAATCCACAGACGCGCTACTTGGAGCTTCGTTTTCTTCCCCAAGGATATGGGGTTCATTTTTTTACCAATACACCCTCAGATGCTTCCAAGCAGTAAATTCAATATTTACCTAAAGTTTATTTATCATAAGTTGTATTTTATATATCATTTAAAAACTTTATAACTAATTTTTATAGGCCGAGGATCTATATGCTACTGGTCTGCTGTATACTGAGGATATTGTAAGAGGTGTCATAGAGTTTTTGAGGTATGCTTCAGATCTTCTGTTGTTCTATGTATCTGTTAAGGGACAACATTCAGTACCATACTACATAGGGCATTATGGCCAAGGTAGAGGCCCAGCGAGAGGTCGAGGCTGAGTTGGTAGCTGATCATGAGGCCGAGTTGGTGCACAGGAATGAGAGGCACAGAAGAAGGGAGGTATGGCACATGAAGAGGGAAAGGCAGAGCCAGGGGATATTATGGATATGATTGAGTACGTCTATAGCTCCCAGACTTTGTCCAGTCAGGGGCTCTCACCCTGGTTACACCAGTTGTTGACCAGATTTGAGCTAGGCTAGGTGTCCTCGTAGAAAACTACTTTAGACCCTGGCCAGGTGTCCTTACAGGCAACTAATTTAGAACCTAGCCAGGGGTCCTCACAGACAGCTACTGTCTACTCCAGACCCCACAAGCAGCTATTGGAATGAGAGGCACGTTGCTGATCGTTATTGTCACGTCCCAGAAATCTGGAACCGATCCCTGGGGTGTGAAATGAGGAAAACAAAATGGTTTGGGGTTTAGTCAGCTATCTGTGCCAATTAGGGTTTCTCACGGGGCTGTGACTCTCTCATAATTGAAGAAAAAGGGAGAAACAATGAATATTTTAAAACTTAATTTTTTATGAAAATATTTTTATTTTAAAAGAAAAGCAGAGAGATAAATTTTTTCGACAGAGAGATGATCATGCTCGACCTTCAACCGGGTTATCCTCTCAGCTTGTGTGACCTGTCGGCGCCACCACCTGCTGACAGGAATCCCTTTAAGGGAGCACGGGACTCGAGCCACTGATGGCGAGCTAGGATTCTCACCCACTCCCTGACACTCAGTGCACTGGTCTAGAGGTCCTATCTACAGGGCTAGTTAATTAGGCCATTTAGATATTTATATTTTCATGGTGAGCTATCCTAGGCTTGTGGCCTTGAGGAGAGGCCTACCCAAAAGAATCCAGCTGTATCATTACTACTAACAAATAACGAAAGCACTAATGTTAAACTAAATGATTCTTATACAAATTACGCCTATTACATTGCCACGAAACTACATACTAAAATAAAATACGACCGTAAACCTAAAACTGCCTCCGGCCTTCCACTGCTACTCCCGAACCTCCGGACCTGCAGGAGAGTCTACTCGTGGGAAAGAGTAGCTCCCAATGAAAAATTGGGAGATTAGACAAATTAATGGCTAGTGACATTCTAATAGTCTTTAATAATATGAGACGACATAATTAATTGGATTAAATTACATAAGCAGTTCAAAGTTTACAGAAGGTTAACCTAAGCCTATCAATAGTCTATATTCACATGCAATTCCTACTGTCACTAGGTTATCTATCATACAGTCCGTTAGATATTCTACAGTGCTTAATTATGAATTACAATATAAATCATATATCCTAAAGTGAACCCCGGATATTTTGTTCATCCTGCCCCCGGTCGGGCATTACTATAGGGCCTTTTATTTCGATGTAGAGGGCCAACTCTCTCGCCGTGCATCCACTATGCACAAATCATCCAGATAATTGTAAGATATTTTTCATCTTTCACGGTGGAGCTCTACCGCCCCACTTGCATTACTTTGGGGGCTTCAACCACCCCGGGACAGAGTTGCTAGGCCAATCCCTACTAAAGGGCTACTCCTATTGACTTTACCACAACCCTTGCCCGTGACTCCCTAGCCTACTGGTCTTCGGCTGTGCGTGCAGGGTGGTTCACGTCCCTTACGCGCACGGAGTCCAATCTTTCCACACGATAGATTATTATAATAATAAAATAGCTTCAACATTTTACCCCGGGATTAGTACCGTGCTCACAACCTATGCATTACAATAAGCCTAACTTACTCTCACCCGTATTCCCGTGTGCCCAGGTCTCCACATTCCACTCAGGAGGGTGGGCCCCGATAATTATTAATTAATTATTAATTTTTCAAAACTTAAGGAAATTCCTACTTTCAGTGTCCAAACAATCAGCAGAATAATTATTATTTAATTATCAATATTATTAAGCATGCGTCACCGGACTCGCGACTCCACATGCAAAGCGGGGTCCACTCGACCACATGCGACGATGTCCGGCGGGACCCGCATGCAGCGTTATGGATACCTACACTTAGTCATTCTCATTTCCCACTAATAAAGACTATGCAAAGGTAGTAGATGTCACCTGGTTGTCGATCACGTATAAACTCCCGTCAACTGCCTTCCGCTCCGCCTGCGGCTGGATCGTCCCGATCACGAACTGATAATTTGCATACATTTATACGTCACTAATAAGACTATCACAAAGTGTGTAACGCTGCTAAATAACACAGTGTTAGGCCTAAGTTGGCCGAGTCGAGAATTTAGGCGTCATCGGATGCTGGTCTACTGGCATGCAAAACGATGCATCAAAAGTACCATCTTGGTTAGTCAACGTTGCCGACGTGACGAATCACACTACAGCTCAACTATACGATTTTGCCTAAATGGTCACATCCGCATTGGTTATTGCCACTAGCTTGCAAGGAGGGTTTACCCGGGAATCGCACTAGTGACCAATCGTGATCGCTAAGCAGCGCATTGTTGTCGTTATGAGGTCGATCTCGCACGCAAACGGCTACACGAGGTGGTCAGACCCGCATCTGGATTACCAATTCCGAGTGAGCGTGGTTCGGAGGGATCGAGCCCGCAAACCTCGAGTGTGGCTCATGGGGCTAGGTTAACATCGTGGGGAGGTCGTGGGTTGGGGGTTGGTGTGCCAGGCGAGAGCTTGGCGTGAGATAATCGAGTCTAGATTTACATACACAATTGTAACCTACAAGCCTTCCGAGCCTCGACTCGGATTGGCGGGGGCCATCACACACTGCCCGGTCGGATCTCGAGATAATGATTTAGGTGCTGGTCCATTAGTATGCACAAGGACACATTTTATGGCACTCGTCTCAGATAGTCGGCATAACCGACGCTAAGGGTCCCATTATGGTCCAACTAACCCGTCTAGGCGACCGATACCACGTGCTACTCTAAGAATGTTTTCCTGCTCTGTAGAGTCTTTTGGCACCACGAGCAAAGTGTTGACAAGTCTAGTCGGCCAAAACAAGGGTAAGTCGGTTGCGATCAAGCACCAGAAGCGTCGAGGAACGCGACACATCGCAAGAGTGGATCGAACACCGAGGTTAGTCATGACTATTTACTTGCGGGTTGTCAGCCCAAGTTTGAAAGACAGGGTGAGGTTCCCCAATGGTGGGGCGGCACTTGGCTCACCACTGTTCGATCGTCGGTCCTCAAACCGACGACATCAACACGCAAAAAGGCGTTGATGCGCTAAACCGCAGTCAAAGGTCGGGTCGGGCCTTGCCGGCTATCTAGCCAGAGGTATCCATGGTTGCAACAAGATGGAGGCCACCGGGCCGGCTTCGCCGGCTGCACAGCCACCGGCTACTTGGCCGGCAGCCATGGCCGCAGCGAAGACAAAGCCACAGGGGCCGGGGTTGGTCGGATCACCATCACACCAAAGAAAAACAGGGGAAAGGGGGCTGGTCTGGACGGTACTCAGGAATAGAACATGAAAGAAAATAAAGGGGGAGGACGACCTGGTGCCAGGGATCGTCGGCTCCGACTGTCGTCTTCCTTCGACCGGCTGCTCCTCTTCTTCGGCGAACTAAATCGCCACAAAAAGAGGAATTGAGAGCGAGGGAGGGAGTTGGGCTGGGCTGCTCGGGGGGGGGGGGGGGGCATCGGCTTCAATTGCTCCGGCCGGTGGCTCCCCTCCGGCCGGCTTCCTTCTTCGGCGCCGGTGCACGCAGGACACAGAGAGAGAGAGAGAGAGGAAATTAGAGTGAGAGAGAGAGAGAAATAGAGAGAGATCAGAGAGGAGAGAGGATAAGATCGGAGGGAAGAAGGGGGGTCAGGTTCGGGTTTTAAATAGGGGTAAGTGGATGGCCGGTAGGGTATGGGGGTGGGCGCTAGGGTAGAGGGGGCGGCAGGATTCGTGGTGGAATCCTAGGGCTCGGGATGAGGGGTGACAAAAGAAGGGGGCGGCGGGCGGCTGATGGGATGGAGGGGCGGTGGTCGGATCTGGGGGGAAGGATCGGGTTCGGTTGGGGGGGAGATCCGAGAGTGAGAGAGGAGGGAGAGGATGGATCGGGTGAGAGGGAGAGAGGTGAAGTCCGAGAGAGAGGGGGAGAGAAGAGAGAGAGAGAGAGAAAGAGAGAGAGAGAGAGAGAGAGAGAGAGAGAGAGAGAGAGAGAGAGAGAGAGGGAGAGGGTCGCTGGGTGAGTTTTGAGGGTTGGGGTTGGGTCGGGTCTTAGGGGTGGGTTTGGGTTTTACTTTGGGTTTAGGTTTTAGTTTTTAAATTTAGTTTTTTTTTCAATTCCTTTTCTTTCTTTTTTTTTTCTTTTTCTAATACCGGTCTTTACATCCTACCCACCTTAATAGAATTTTCGTCCCGAAAATTTAATTACTAAACTGATGTTATAATCCCACCAATATATACTACTACCAAAGTAACGAAGACAAATTCACAACTGGCACTATATTCTTTTTAATACTGCCCTCGAGAAGTTCAATCAATACACCAATCATACCAAAAAGGAAAGTTTCTGCCACTAACTAGACTACTACCTAAATTTATACAATCGAGTCATATAATTATTAGGATATGATTAGAACATTAGGCTTTTGTGGAGCTCACACAAGGCATAATGTTCAATTGTGGTCCTAACAACTATAGACTAATAAAAATTTTGTGGCTCTGGATTATCTCCCTTCCCAGGATAAGGAGCGTTCCCCTTATTTAATAGTGAGATAGCAATCCGATTCACGAAACAAGATCACGAGACATTCTCAACTAACGATACTAACGCGGAAATATATTTCCTACGAATAAACATATACCTATACGCCTATAGAATTGAATCGAAAGCAACTAGATAACTCGAAATAGTACGCCTAGACTTATATCCTATAAGATTCCTCTCCGGAACAAATACGTCTATACCTATACCACCACTACTCGCCTATTAACCTATAAGGAAAACACTACTAAAATACGAATTGGACACCCCAACTTACATACTGACTAACATAGAAAATGTTGAATCATAGATAACACACTAAACCACAAACGAACGAGAATAAGAAGAGAACAACGATGGAAAAAAAAAACGCTGACACTTAATGAAAGACCTAACACTAACACTTCCAATTATGTTATTATCGTAGGACTTTGAAACCTTCTAAAAGATACACTATGATGCACAATTCAGATATATGAGGAAACTTATTACTCGCGTAGAAAATACTGAACTACGAGAACAACTAACCTACTGACCAAGTGGAGCCAAAAAACTAGGATACCAACACGATTACACAGTATATTGTCAGTATCTTTCCACAAGATTGGTTGATCGGTCCTAAACCCAAAACAATTAGAAACAAAGCTAAGTGAATCTCCTAAATAATAACTATTCTTAAGATTCCAACTGATAAGACATTCCCCATTTCCAAAAACGTAAGCAGGTCCCTTAACATGGTTATTAACAATACTCTAGTACTCAAGTATCTCAATGTCATCTCAACGTCACTGCCGTCTAGCCAGTGCACTCTCTCCCGCGAGTCCAAACAAGAACTGAGTAACTAGCTGCCAAAGTTTCTTTTGAGAACAGTACAAGCTCTACCACGAGTTCCAACAAGAATTACGTAACCAGCTGCCAAAGTTCCGATTGGGAACAGTGCAAGCTCTGCCACCTGTCAAAATTTCCGAAGAAACAGTGCACGCTCTGCCGCAAGTTCCAACAGGAACTGCGTAACTAGCTGCCAAAGTTCTGATTAGGAACAGTGCAAGCTCTGCCAGCTGCCAAAGTTTCTGAAGAAACAGTGCACGCTCTGCCGCAAGTTCCAACAGAAACTGCGTAACCAGCTGCCAAAGTTCCGATTGGGAACAGTGCAAGCTCTGCCAGGTGCCAAAGTTTCTAAAGAAATAGTACACGCTCTGCCGCAAGTTCCAATAGGAACTGCGTAAGTAGCTGCCAAAGTTCTGATTGGGAACAGTGCAAGCTCTGCCAGCTGCCAAAGTTTTCGAAGAAACAGTGCACCCTCTGCCGCAAGTTCCAATAGGAACTGCGTAACTAGCTGCCAAAGTTCCGATTGGGAACAGTGCAAGCTCTGCCAGCTGCCAAAGTTTCCGAAGAAACAGTGCACGCTCTGCCGCAAGTTCCAACAGGAACTGCAAAACCAACCGCCAAAGCCTCCGAAGAGTCAGTGCGTATGTATCCGCCAAATCCTCCGAAGAGAAAGTGCGTAGCCTCACAATATCCTCTACCGGACAGTCATAATCCACTGCCAAAGTTCCCGAGGAACAGTGCGTACCCTGTCGCGAGGGTCTTCATCGAGACATTCCGAAATTTAGGAACCATGTGAACTCAACTACTACCTGAGATTTCCATCTCCTGGTACTCTCTTTGAAACCACTGCCCCTAAGGGTCATCATCATCACTCATAGGATTTATTTAAACATGACATATAAGCTCTATTATAATCGACAATACACCGGAGAAAACTAACAAGAAGGCTAATCCAATTATTATACCTAAAACTAAACAATGGATGATCCTAAAAATACCGACTAGGCCTCTAATACTAATGGTCAATGGAGAATCAAGGGATCCTAAGATACTGGCTAGGTCTCTAGTACTAAGGATCAACGAAGATTAAAGAGTTGAAAAATACCGGCTAGGTTTCTAATGCTAAAGGTCAACGGAAAACAACAATAACTAACAAAAGGAGGACCTCATACCACTGTGCGCTCTAAAAATTTTACTATATTTATATGCTATATTTCATAAGATTTCAACATGAAAAGGATCAAAACACATCACACATTATTCATACATATCAAACCCTTACATCATACACGTGAAGCGGGACAATCCTTCTTCATATGACCTCTTTGTCCACAATTGAAGCATATTTTTCCTAAAGGACAAGTGCTGCGAATGTGTCCTTCCCGCTTGTAGCGATAACAAAGTCGTAGTCCTTCATTCTTCTTCCCTTGTCCACCCTCTGGTGGTTCGGATGAAATCTTACACCTTTTACTAGGGTGATCTACCTGATGCTGTTCTTGGGTCTTGCGAGATTCTCCCAACTCTTGTTCAATGGCCAACGCTCGAGTAACTACCTCCTCATAGGATTGACCTAAGAAGGCTGTAACCCTACCTCTAATTTCTGACTTTAGTCCATGCTCAAAATGCTTTGCCCTCCGGGCGTCAGTCACTACTTGGTGCGGAGCGTACCTCGCAAGCTCTGAAAATTTTGCCTCATACTGTGCTACAGTAAGCGACCCTTGGGAAAGAGCCAGAAACTCCATCTCCATCCGGTTCTGTACAGTCACAGGGAAAACTTTCTCCGAAAAAGTTCCTCGAACTTTGACCAGGAAATGGCTAGTTGATCGGATGTCCTTGAACGCAAGACCGACTGCCACCAGAAATCAGCCTCGGTCTCAAACTGGTACGATGCAAGAGTGACTCGTCGGTCTCCGACGACCTCCAAAACGTCAAGGACCTTCTTTATCTGTTGAAACCATCGATCTGCCTGCAAGGGGTCCGGCTCTCCCTTGAAAATTGGAGGTTCCATCGCCTTGAAGTCCTTCAAAAGTCTCCCTTGATGCTCGCCCTCTGCTAGCTGACAAGCCTATGCCTGGGCAAGGGCAGTTAGAGCTAAGGCAGTCTGCTGTTGGGCTGTTGTCTGCTGCTGTTGAACCATGGTGGCCATTCCTTGGAGCATCACCATCATCCTTGTTGTATTGTCAGGTTCAGAGAACGAACTCGCTCCGTTACCTCTTCTAGTACCCGCTATCTACAATACAACTCATATTAGAATACTATGACTCCAAGACCTAAACTTCAACTTCTACAATCCTAATCCCTAGAATCATATCCCTAAGCTCTGATACCAACTGTCACGCCCCAGAAATCTGAAACCGATCCCTGGGGTGTGAAATGAGGAAAACAAAATGGTTTGGGGTTTAGTCAGCTATCTGTGCCAATTAGGGTTTCTCACGGGGCTGTGACTCTCTCATAATTGAAGAAGGAGAAGAGAGAAACAATGAATATTTTAAAACTTAATTTTTTATGAAAATATTTTTATTTTAAAAGAAAAGCAGAGAGATAAATTTTTTCGACAGAGAGATGATCATGCTCGACCTTCAACCGGGTTATCCTCTCAGCATGTGTGGCCTGTCGGCGCCACCACTTGCTGACAAGAATCCCTCTAAGGGAGCATGGCACTCGAGCCACTGATGGCGAGCTAGGATTCTCACCCACTCCCTGACACTCAGTGCACTGGTCTAGAGGTCCTATCTACAGGGCTAGTTAATTAGGCCATTTAGATATTTATATTTTCATAGTGAGCTATCCTAGGCTTGTGGCCTTGAGGAGAGGCCTACCCAAAAGAATCCAGCTGTATCATTGCTACTAACAAATAACGAAAGCACTAATCTTAAACTAAATGATTCTTATACAAAATACGCCTATTACATTGTCACGAAACTACATACCAAAATAAAATACGACCGTAACCCTAAAACTGCCTCCGGCCTTCCACTGCTACTCCCGAACCTCCGGACCTGCAGGAGAGTCTACTCGTGGGAAAGAGTAGCCCCCAATGAAAAATTAGAAGATTAGCCAAATTAATGGCTAGTGGCATTCTAATAGTCTTTAATAATATGAGACGACATAATTAATTGGATTAAATTACATAAGCAGTTCAAAGTTTACAGAAGGTTAACCTAAGGCTATCAGTAGTCTATGTTCACATGCAATTCCTACTGTCACTAGTTATCTATCATACAGTCCGTTAGATATTCTACAGTGCTTAATTATGAATTACAATATTAAACATATATCCTAAAGTGAACCCCGGATATTTTGTTCATCCTGCCCCCAGTCGGGCATTGCTATAGGGCCTTTTATTTCGATGTAGAGGGCCAACTCTCTCGCCGTGCATCCATCATGCACAAATCATCCAGATAATTGTAAGATATTTTTCATCTTTCACGGTGGAGCTCTACCGCCCCACTTGTGTTACTTTGGGGGCTTCAACCACCCCGGGACAGAGTTGCTAGGCCAATCCCTACTAAAGGGCTACTCCTATTGGCTTTACCACAACCCTTGCCCGTGACCCCCTAGCCTACTGGTCTTCGGCTGTGCGTGCAGGGTGGTTCACGTCCCTTGCGCGCACGGGATCCAATCTTTCCACACGATAGATATTATAATAATAAAATAGCTTTGACATTTTACCCCTGGATTCGTACCGCGCTCACAACCCATGCATTACAATAAGCCTAACTTACTCTCACCCGTATTCCCATGTGCCCAGGTCTCCACATTCCACTTAGGAGGGTGGGCCCCGATAATTATTAATTAATTATTAATTTTTCAAAACTTAAGGAAATTCCTACTTTTAGTGTCAAAACAATCAGCAGAATAATTATTATTTAATTATCAATATTATTAAGCATGCGTCGCCGGACTCGCGACTCCGCATGCAAAGCGGTGTCCACTCGACCACATGCGATGATGTCCGGTGAGACCCGTATGCAGCGCTATGGATACCTACCCTTAGTCATTCTCATTTCCCACTATTAAAGACCATGCAAAGGTAGTAGATGTCACCTAGTTGTCGATCACGTACAAACTCCCGTCAACTGCCTTCCGCTCAGCCTGCGGCTGGATCGTCCCGGTCACGAACTAATAATTTGCATACATTTATACGTCACTAATAAGACTATCACAAAGTATGTAACGTTGCTAAATAAAATAGGGTTAGGCCTAAGTTGGCCAAGTCAAGAATTTAGGCATCGTCGGACGCTGGTCTACTAGCACGCAAAACGATGCATCAAAAGTACTATCTTGGTTAGTCAATGTTGCCGACGCGAAGAATCACACTACAGCTCAACTATACGATTCTGCCTAAATGGTCGCATCCGCATTGGTTATTGCCACTAGCTTGCAAGGAGGGTTTACCCGGGAATCGCACTAGTGACCAATCGAGGTCGCTAAGCAGCGCATTGTTGCCGTTATGAGGTTGATCTCGCACGCAAACGGCTACACGAGGCGGTCCGACCTGCATCCGGATTACCAATTCCAAGTGAGCGTGGTTCGGTGGGATCGGGCTCGCTAACCTCGAGTGTGGCTCATGGGGCCAGGTTAACATCGTGGGGAGGTCGAGGGTTGGGGGTTGGTGTGTCAGGCGAGAGGTTGGCGTAAGATAATCGAGGCTAGATTTACACACACAATTGTAACCTACAAGCCTTCCGAGCCTCGATACGGATTGGCGGGGGCCATCACACACTGCCCGGTCGGATCTCGAGATAATGATTTAGGTGCCGGTCCATTAGTATGCAAAAGGACACATTTTATGGCACTCGTCTCAGATAGTCGGCATAACCGATGCTAAGGGTCCCACTACGGTCCAACTAACCCGTCTAGGCGACCGATACCACGTGCTACTCTAAGAATGTTTTCCTGCTCTGTAGAGTCTTTTGGTACCACGAGCAAAGTGTTGACAAGTCTGGTCGGCCCAAACAAGGGTAAGTCGGTTGTGATCAAGCACTAGAAGCGTCTAGGAACGCGACACATCGCAATAGTGGATCGAACACCGAGGTTAGTCATGACTATTTACTTGCGGGTTGTCAGCCTAAGTTTGAAAGACAGGGTGAGGTTCCCCAATGGTGGGGCGGTACTTGGCTCACCACTGTTTGATCGTCGGTCCTCAAACCGACGATATCAACACGTAAAAAGGCGTTGCTGCGCTAAACCGCAGTCAAAGGTCGGGTCGGGCCTTGCCGGCTATCTAGCCAGAGGTATCCATGGTTGCAACAAGACGGAGGCCACCGGGCCGGCTTCACCGGCTGCACAACCACTAGCTACTTGGCCGGCATCCATGGCCGCAGCGAAGACAAAGCCACAGGGGGCCGGGGTTGGTCGGATCACCATCACACCAAAGAAAAATAGAGGAAAGGGGGCTCGTCTGGACGGTACCCAGGAATAGAACATGAAATAAAATGAACTGGGAGGACCGACCTGGTGCCAGGGATCATCGGCTCCGACTGCCGTCTTTCTTCGGCCGGCTGCTCCTCTTCTCCGGCGAACTAAATCGCCACGCAAAGAGGAATTGAGAGCGAGGGAGGGAGTTGGGCTGGGCTGCTCGGGGGGGCGTCGGCTGCAATTGCTCCGGTCGGCTTCCTTCTTCGGCGCCGGCGCACGCAGGCCGCAGAGAGAAAGAGGAAATCAGAGTGAGAGAGAAAGAAATAGAGAAAGATCGAAGAGGAGAGAGGATGAGATCGGAGGGAAGAAGGGGGGTTAGGTCTGGGTTTTAAATAGGGGAAAGGGGATGGCCGGTAGGGTATGGGGGGGCGGTGCTAGGGTAGAGGGGGCGACGGGATTCGCGGCGGAATCCCGGGGCTCGGTATGAGGGGTGACAGAAGAGAGGGGCGGCGAGCGGCTGATGGGATGGAGGGGGTGGCGGTCGAATCTTGGGGAAACGACCGGGTTCGGTTGGGGGGGAGATCCGAGAGTGGGAGAGGAGGGAGAGGATGGATCGGGTGAGAGGGAGAGAGGTGAGGTCCGAGAGAGAGGGGAAGAGAAGAGAGAGAGAGAGAGAGAGAGAGAGAGAGAGAGAGAGGGTCGCTGGGTGAGTTTTGAGGGTTGGGGTTGGGTCGGGTCTTAGGGGTGGGTTTGGGTTTTACTTTGGGTTTAGGTTTTAGTTTTTAAATTTAGTTTTTTTTTTCTTTTTCTAATACTGGTCGTTACAATTATATTAGGGTTTGTTAGAATTGGTGAGGTCTACAGCTCGTAAAAACCAATATTTTAGTTTTATATGATTGATAGCTTAGGATTGCACCTTGGTACATACCTTAGTACGTATTCTGATTACAAAATAGAGAGTCATGGCTATATAATAATCCACTTGAGTTGGAGACTCAATGGACTGGTTTTATATAACCTAAATACGTTTGCAGCTCTAACTAGGGTCGATCGTTTTATCAGGATAAGCTGTTGGGATGATAAAGCGTGGGTGTCTCCACCACGATCATTACCAGACACAATGTCTGTGGTCGAACGGAACCAACATGGTGCATAGATCAGTAAGCAGACACCGATGCACTAAGTCATGTTTCTACTTAGGATAAAATGGTCATAAACCCCTAAGGAACTATGTCTAGTGGGCTAACCAATTATGTGGTTCTTTGGCGCACCAATGTGTGAGGGTCCAGTTACGTGACCCAAAACCACGGTGTACTGGCTTACCCGGTTAGTGTCACATCAGTGTGCCACTCCTATAGGCCATCCACACCCCTAACGGGTAGTGCGTTCCTTGGTCTGACTTACGTTGTATTAAACTCTGGCCAGGTGGTCATTAGTTGGACTGTTAACCAGATCTGATTACTTGTTAGGATAATCGGAGGTACGACGTATGTGGTCAACCTGAAAGAAACTGAGTCATATGAGCACACAAATCTGACGGTATTCTCCACCGCTCGAGTTGTATCATGGCGCTAAGTGAAGGGACATCATGTTTAATACTACTAAGTGGAGAGTAGGGGTATGCGGAGAACATAGTAAGTCCAGAGGGAATTGGAGTGCAACCTGCATCGCACTCTGGGTGGCTACACAGGTTAACTCTGGCTCAGAGGATCGATGGTACACTCTGATAGTATGTCGATTGAGTCCAAGTTGGAAGCCATGAACCTTGGTCCCTAAAGGTTTTACCTTATCCATATTATGTACGGTCCTTGAACCATCTCCTCGTTTCACAAGACGCAGTTAAAGGAAGTAAGTAATCCAACCCTAATGATCCTACACTCCGTGTGTGCATTGCACTAGTGCATGGTAGATGTGTAGGTGCGTGTGTGTACTAGGAAAAATCCTAGAGTAGTATTGAGATACACATAGTCATCTCCTTACCTTAGTGGGCTTCATTGCATGAGTACAATGCACTAGTTCATGTTGCGAGTTGACTAGTTGACTTTACTAGGGGCATCCTAGGTGTTTACTAAGGGCACCTCGGTGATAGTGGAATAACTAGTCATAACCCACGTAAGTGCGCCATGCAAGTTCCTGAGTGAGAATGACAACTAACTAGAGACATGGGGGTATTTTGGAAAATCAAAATATCACCATGCTCTAGGTTGGCCGCCTCTAACACATGAGGACAAGCATGGGTCAGCCCCTCCCCTAGCTTGTAGGAGTTGCAAGCAAGAGTATAGGGGGGGTTATTAAGAAGGTTTTAACTTTAGGGGTTTGGCCATGTATGGCAACAAGGGGCCAGCCACAACTTGCTTACGCAAGAGTGTAGGGGTCAGCCTCTACACATAGATAAGAAGAAGGGGGCCAGCCACACGTGTTGAAGCCCTAGCCGTTGCCATCCCCTCTCTTCTTTTTTTCTCTTGGTTCCCTCACGTATGTGCATGGTTTTGGATGCGGCTCTTCTTCCTCGCGTGATGAATCAAAGACGGAGAAGGCTCGTTGCATGGAGTTACTCAAAGATCCATCTACGAGGTGACGTGTATCATGCGAGATCGGGTGAACTAGAAGGCGCTTCCTATAATCTCTTGCTGTCCAGATTTTGCACAGAAGATTGATGATGTTTTTGCAATTACGGGAGCTATAGAACTCCAAATGGCCTCAAACCAGATGCAAAAGGTGCATCTCGAAGTTATCTACATGCAGTCAAATTTTATCCCAATCGAAGTTCAGGAGCGAAAGTTATGGCCGTTACGCTGAAGATATATCCAGCAGATCCGAGGCCATTTCCATCGACAAAGAAAAAATTTAAAGTGGTAAAAGATTTCACACGAAGGTATGATCTCTATCATGTAGATCTAGTGTAGAGATAGAACATATATATATGCTAGATTGTTCATCATGCTAGATCAAAGTTAGGGGGTCGCGTAGTTGTCATGCTAGATTTATACACGCATGTGTAGGGTTTCGATAAAAGTTTTGATGCGTAATCCACACCACCTAAGATCATCAAACCTACCATTTGCTTTCGCTGTGGGCCTCTACTATGGAATTATTTCCAATAGGGTTGTATCTAGGGATTGTAGTCATAATATACTAGGATGTCGATATTAGTAGTCCTCGCATGTATTAGTAGTCATGATTATTTTTGTATCTTTTTTTTCTCATAGGCATTAACAGTCATGATTGTTTTTATATCTTGAGAGTGAGAGATCGATTAATAGGCACTCATCGTTACCCCCCGTGAGAGAGAGAGAGAGAGAGAGAGAGAGAGAGAGAGAGAGAGGGAGGCACTTATCGCTACCCTCCTTTTATGAAATATTTTGTAAAATATAAATAAATATTTTTCCCTCCTTCTTTATCCGGGCTAGGGATCGACAATGTAATTAAGATGTTACATTGACGAAATTAAAAAAAAAAATTTAAAATCATTTATAAAATAATTAAAAATATTTTTTTAATATTTTTTCAATAGCACCTAAAATAAATAATTTAGTTGAATATAATCAAATACTACAACAAATTAAGATTAGAGATAAATAAGCTCATGAATGAGAAACCAATAATACTATGTCAATTAATGAGATATAATTTATGAGAGAAACTAATAACATGATTTTTAGATAGAATTAGGTATAAATTAATAAAATTATATTATAAACATAGAGAGACTAGTCAATTATGGGAATGTCAACTTATGCCAAAAGCAAGATATTTAGATATTTTATATATTAATAAGATACAATTTTAAATAATTGATTATACTAAATCAAGATATAGAATTGGGTCATATGAGATTTCTACAGGTTGTTTGACTATGACCAATTTGGTGGCAACGACTACAACAAAAAGTTCACACTTTTCTAATATCTGTATTTTGTCTTCTAACTTTGGAACGGCTAGGATGACGTCTAGTGTTTGGTGGTAAGATCGGATTTTGTCTTTTTGATGGATTATAAAGCTCATAAGGATTAGAGATCTTTTCTATAGGACTTGCATAAACTTGTCTATATGTTTCAATATATAGTTTTATTGGATACAAATCATAAATATTTTATCTCTTAAAGTTGCATGCATATATTATATGATGACATGGAATAATATATGCTTTTCTTTTCTGCATATACAAGTTTTTTCAACTAGATCGATGATTTTACTTCTAGATTTTGTATTATTAATTATTTCAAATTACATCTCATTGATATATAAAATATCTAAATATCTTGCTTTATTAATTTATTTTTAATTTTTTTCTTACTTTTGGTACAACTTGACCTTCTAATAATTAATTAGTCTCTCTATATTTATAATATAACTTTATTAATTTATATCTAATTCTATCTAAAAATCATATTATTGGTTTATCTCGTAAATTTCTAATTACTGAATTAAAAGACTCAGCTATATTAGATGTCAATATCCTATACTGTGGTATAGGTGAGCAAGTTGTTAACCAATGATATGTATTATGTGTCAGGTCACCTGATTTAATTCAATCATAAGTTTTCTTATCTTTAATCTCATTTGTTGAAGCACTGCATTATATTTGGCTATATTTTTTAATAAATCACATAACAGTTTTTTTTTCTAAATTTATTTTTGAGATTTGTTTTAAAATATTATATGCAAAAAAAATGATAACATTGGAGAAAAATTTTACTAACTATATAAATAAGTTCTTTTTGTTTATCAGAAATAAATAATAGTTTTAAAAATTTATATGAATTTAGTACAATTATAAGATATTCTAAAAACCAAATCCAATGTGCTTATTTTTAGCCTCGACAACTGAATATGTTATTAAAAACATCTTATTGTTAGGATCATGAAAAATAACAGTAAAGCATTATATCTTGGTATTTTTCTTTTAAAAATATATCATCTATGGCTATAATTGAAAAACATCTATTTTTAAAATCAGTTATACAAGAATTAAAAGCAATAAAAACTCTTTAAAAACTTTTATTATCATTAGTTTTAATTATATCAAAACTACCAGGATTTGTTTCAAAAATAGTTAAACAATAATGGTCTAGATTCTTATAAGATTCTATATCACAATCATAGATTTCTATATTAGTTTTCAAGTTTTATTATAAGATACAGATACACCAAACTCATGAATCATATCTTTTATTATAAAAGATGGAGGATAGTTCTCATTATTTTCTAAATGAGTTATAATCGTAAATTTTATCCATTCAAATGTAGCTTGATGATGATTTCTTGGCACTACCTTACCTGTACATGTATGGATCAAATATGTCATAATGCAAAATGTATCACCATCATAAGTTTTTTTTGTATAAATATGCTATGTACATTCTGGTATATCATATTTAACATAATTTTACTCTAATTATTGCAATCATATGCTAAAGTAATTTTTTTTAAATTATAATATCAAGTATGGCTTTTCTAAATAATTTTATCGTTGAATAGGTTTTACTAATGTAAATCTGGTTATCATATGAAGATGATGAACTAGACTTACTAATTTTTAAATCAATATCACTATCAGAGGTAATTGGTATTGGTATTGATACTAGTGTTGGTACCAGTACTAGTATCGGTACTAGCATAATAAATAAGGTTTGACTGATATTATTAAGTATATCATGATCATTTGCTGATACCGATGAACTAGGCTCATTATCATGACCATAATATGATTGATAATTAATATTTACATTACTACTTTGGGGATAATCTATAAAAATATCAGCCTAGTACCACGAGATATATTATCTTGTAATATTCTTTCCCAATTAGCATTATCATAAATTTTAATTAGATATAATTATGATTCATTAACTATACATGCTGATCTTAGTACGAAGCCCGGACAGAGGTTGCAATGAGTTGCTATTTTGTGTTGCATTTATACTAATATCGAACCGAGTTGAATAAAGACGACCCTCGTATTTCCTCCAATGTAGCTATCAATCTTGCACCAACCTCTGTAATGATAGATTATTAGAATCATTATCGTCATTCTATCAAATGTAAACCGGAGAATGCAAAACAAAGTTGAGAGTTGAGAGAGAGATAAATATATTTGAGTGAGAGATGAGCAAAGAGTTGTAGTGACGAGGAGAGAGATGTGCAGAGAGTTGAGAGTAAGTGGCCCAAAGACTATAAGGAATTTTATAGAGTTATAAATATAATCGTTGCTCCTTTCGACGAGAATTGTCTGAAGATAACGATAAAAAAAACAGCCGTTAAGGTTTGGAGCATCTCTCGATGAAAATGATCCAAAGACAACGGCAAAAAAAAAATCCATTAGTTGAGAAGAGACACAACAATAAAAAAAACGTAGCCGTTAGCTGAAAAATATCAAAAAATAAAAGAAAAAGTATTGCTTCTACGCCATCTCATTTGAGGAAAATATTCTACGCCATCTCATTTGGCATAAATAAAGGGTTGGCGTAAATAAAAGGCATTTCAGGCATTCACGAAAATTGATAACTTTTTACGCCATCTAAGATACCGTATTGTTCCATTTTTTACAATTGATAAAGTTTTGTTCCGTTTATTATAATATTAATATTTTATGTTCTGTTTTGAAAAAATTTTAAAAAAATTATTAGTTTTTGTAAATGATAAAGTTAAATAATTGGTAATGTATTTTGTAGGAGGTTTATCATGGATACGTTTATTTGTTTAAGGGGCAAAAATGATATATTTTGTTAGACATATGTATTGAAATTCGGTTAACTATTTAATTGGGCTTTCAACAAAAGGATGGAGGAACAAGTCGTCCTAAGGACACGATCATAATAAGGTGTGTGTTGTTAGGAACAACTTTTAAGGGCTATTTGGCTCTACGGAAGTCACATAATTGGGACTTTCAAGCGGAAGTCCCAGTTTTACTGTTGGTTTTGAAGAAAGTGGTAGGCAAGAAACTATGGTTCGGCCAGTTCCACTGTTTATTTTGAAGGAAGTGGTAGGCAAGAAACTATGGTTCGGCTAGTTCCACTGTTTGTTTTGAATGAAGTGTTCTGCAAAAAATTCGGACTTCCACCACTTCTATTGTTTGTTTCGTAGAAAGTCTAAAACTATAGTCGTCCCAAAAGTTCTTGGTGAGCTTACCTTCTATATTAGAAGAACAATGTATTCATTTGTATTTCCAAATCTTTTGATATATTTCATTGGTTGGTATAAATTTTCCCCAAAAACTTCTAGGGGTTTATACCAGAATCTTTTGATATATCTTAAACCCCAAATAAATTTACCTTCAACCAGCACCAAATCTCTTAAAAATTTAGCCCAAAACTATCTAGGGGTTTATAACCTCTTTTGGTATATAGTTAACCATTAACACCAACCATCTTTGGGTGGCGCTTGAGCCCCCTTTCGTCTGTTCGGTGTGCGCTTTTGTTTTCACCAATGTGCGGCAACGTGCGATGGTGCTCCCCCCCTTAGGTGGTGGTTGTGTCCCCCCCTTGTGTGTTTGTATGGCATTGTGCTTGTCTCTCTACCGTCATGAGGTGGTCCTTGCTTGCGTCGGGCTGTAGCGCCTCCCGGAGGTGCATTGACCCCCCTTTGAACAACCCAAAAATCCAAAAAAAAAAAACGCCCAACATGTTTACTCATGGCCTCTCAATGTGCGAATCTAGATCCGAGAAGGGAGGTTGGACGAATAAATACTAAACGAATAAGTGTAAAAAAATATTTTCAAAAAAGCTTCGTCCAGTTGCTTCTAAAAAAAGAGAAAAAAGAGCTTATCACTTAAAGTAAGCACTACAAATAAGTACTTGATCAAACAAACCTTTTTTTTTTCCCCAAAAGTACTTATTTTATCAAATAAGTCCAATAAGTACTTAAAATCAGCCAAACCAAACGCCCCCTACTACTCTTATAAAGTTGAGACCTATGGTGCACGTGGCAGCCTCTTCTTCCCCCCATTTTTTATTTTCAAGTGTAAAAGAATTAAAATTTTTGATAGAAACACTTTTTTTGATGAGCCATAATGTTTCTCCCGTGTGTGAAGGCGACTCTATCTCATAAATCCTATTAAAAACGTACTGTGAAGATAAATACACACTCAATGACATTTAATGGTCATTTGATGTTAATTAGGAAATCATTAGTACTATCTTTCTCTCAAGTGAATCACACCTGACTAGTGAACCACACTAATTTGAGATTGCACACTTAGTCGGGCAGGTATGATGTTGCCTCAGCCAAGTGGCATGCATCAAGATCATCGGGCATTGCCCGTGTTTCTTAATAGTAAACTTCTAATTGCACAGGGTACATGTGCAAATAGATCCACATATGCAACATCGATCCAAACAACCATTGGAGGGGATATCGATTTTGTTCCTTAAAGCTAGGGGTGGAACATCCCTCTCCCTTCCCCTCATTGGCCCACTTCAAGGGTGTATATGTATGTCATTTCGCTTTATTCATCATGATGAAATGACCAACATCCCTTGAAGTGGGCCAATGATAGGGAGAGCGATGAATGTTCCGCCACTTTGGAGGGTGAAACAAAATCGTTCTCATTAGAGGTTCTAAGGGGCACATGTCTGCATGCTTTACGTGATTTATTATTTATTGTAATTGTGATCGATCATACTGAGAGAGAGAGAGAGAGAGAGAGAGAGAGAGACAGAGACAGAGAGAGAGAGAGAGAGAGAAAGAGAGAGATCATATTTACTTTGGTATCATCTGTTGTGCCATCTCCGGTAGCGCCGTGATCGACAACATTGAAAGTAGGACCGGCCAGTCCCCGAGCAGCGAAGAAGGCAACAAACCACAAGAAAATCAAGTTCTTAGAACCCTACACAGAAAACGAACAAGGAAGAACAAGTTGATATGTGATGCTTTAATCACCATAAAACCCTAACAAGAACAGAGAATTCCACAAACCTTAAGAGTAAACACCATCAAGAAAGAAAGAACAAAAAAAAAAGATGGAAAACTTTACTCACCATGTTATTGTTCAACTGAAAAAAGTTGGGTAGTGATCGATTGTCTCTGCAACCTCGGATTTTTGAGGACCTACATGCAACGCACTGTGTAAGACATAATTATAGAAATATGGCTGCGGAATTAATTGTGATATATTCAGAATCGACGATCATGATCGACGTCGGGATCTTCGGAGATCCCGACGTTTGTGATATAGTTGAGCTCGTACTGACCAATTAAGGGCGAGGATAAAATATGAGTCTGGATCTAGCTAGAATCATAAGAATCTTTTTTTTATTGACCGTTAATAACCTAAAGCTAAAGCAATCAAATCTAGTAGTCAATAAAATATAGGATGACAGCATAAGTTAATCGGGCTCAGAGAGCCTGTACACTTGGGGAGTGTGTTAGTCGAGTCTGGTTAAAGCCATGAACCCCAGTCCTTGAAGATTTCACCATAGGCACAGTTTGTTCGGGTATGTAACATTATGTCTGACTTTTGGATCACTAGCATGGAAATGGGAGCCAAGTGGAGTCCGAGAAACTCTAGTATGACTAGGTTTCCTGGTAACCCTAAATATGGGTCCTGCGCCATGTGTGCATCCCATTAGACATGTAAATATGGGAGAAGTATTAGTGTGGGCTGCTCCAGTAAATTACTAAGGGCACCAATATGTTTTTACTTAGGAACCCACATGGTTTATAGGGGAACCTACATTAGGTGTGATCACAACCTTATCCGAGAGTACAAAATGTGTTGCCATGTTCTGTGGAAAGAATAAAACAAGATCACATGTTTCTTTCACAAAATTTATAATGTCAGCCTCAATGTGCAGTGGCCCTATTGGTGGGAAAGGATAGAAACCCTAAGGGTTTGTTCTTTTGTAGGAAAAATATGGCAGAAACCTATTAATGGGACAGAAATAGGATTTCCGCCCAGATTTCTTGCATTCTTTTAGGGAGGAGATCTCGGAAACAAGATTTCCTGACAAAATTCTTTTATTGCCGAGCTAAAGCAGCAAAAATGGCGTTTCTTTCTTCATCGTAGAAAGCTTCGACGCTTGGCGATTTTTGCCCGATCTCCTCCATAGCTTTCGTCCCCTCCGGCCACTATTCCGACCAGCTCTTCATCCCCTTCGGCCACCATTCCGACCTGTCGAATTTCTAAGGATCTAAGGTACTCTCTTCTTTTTTTTTTTTTTGAGAATCAAAGATCTAAGGTATTCTCTCATCAATCGGGTTTTAAGGCTTGAATTTCCATTGCAAGAGGAGAATATGCAGATTGTGCAATCGGGTTCTAGGGCTTAAATATGTTTTCGGCCTTTTCAATCATATATTGATGTTGTTTTATTCAAATCGGATCAATTTCTTGCTGTTCTGAACAATCTTGTAGAAATATAGCTCCCCGATAAAGAGAGCACATCCTTTATCTTGTTTAGCTTATGATGCATATGTGATATAAATGTGCATATGCACCTACAAGTGAGGTTTTTTTGTTGTTTGGGATGGGTTGAGTATGAATCGATTCAACAGTATGATAGTTTTCTCGATGCACTTATTTGTTGTGTTAGTCATTAGATTCAGTTGTTTTAATGTTTTAGTATATTGGGTTTGACTCAAATTATCCACTTATTTGACCCATCGGGGAGGCGGGTTTGTTTGCTATCAGGTCCGGTTGGGTTGTGGGTTTATTTCTGGAGTCACATGTAGCCCGGGTCATGAGGGCATTCGAGGTGGGTTTTTTCCCACAAGGTTCTTATCTTCTATTCTCCAAGTCTTGAGAGAGATAGAGAGTAAGAATGGAAGATCACAATGATGTGACACAGTATACTTTAATTTTCATCTTGTAATAGAAGATCACAATGATGTATGTCATTTAAACCTTGCCCTTGCATAATGTTTTGGACTATGCAATTCCCCTTCTTTTTTTTAAAAAAAATTAGGGATCTTTAAAATATTTTTTGGATGCTATAATCATTTTTTTTTCATTGGTTGATATTTAAGAAAGAAATTGAGGATCTTTAACCTATCTTTTGGATGCTACAAATAAAAATATGGACCTCTTAAGCCAACCCTAATGGCTTGACCCAACCTATAACCCTTGTCTTAACTCGTCATGTTTGAGACACCTTAACTCATGTGCATCCCTCATTAGCCTTTAGTAGTCACCAAAGAGCTCATATGATATATTATTTACTCATTGTTTTGTGCGATGCAGATAAACATATAAAAAAAATTTAAATAATATAGATTTATTTATTGTAATTAATTATCTTATTTGGATTCTATTACTTTCTGTCATCAGACTTAGATTCTTTTGTCTTACTATTAATTCAACATAAATACTTATATTAAACGCATTCCATTAATTATTGTATACTAACCATTGTTATATAAATTTAATTGGAGATGGAACAACAAACTATACTACAAAACATTATCGGTGCTTGTACCATATAGTTAGTAATGCTTAAATTGGTATTATGTCACAAACGACAACAAATACATATCAAGAGAACCACGACAAGATAGATACGAACAAAGAGAAAAATATCAATCAGCTTGCATTTGAGTTATTAGTCAAAGCTTTGAAATCAAAGGGATTACAGTCTACAAAAAATATAGAAGTGGATAAACAGATTACTATATTCTTAAATATACTCGGACATGACGTACGACTGGTTGAGATTGTTGGCATTCCACTTTAATCGTTCATTGTCTACAGTTCATCGATATTTTCTGAATGTCTGAATGCTGTGATGAAACTTTATATGGACGTCGTCAAGCAACCCGGTCCTAATACACCAGTGACCAGTGGGATCACCCCCAGGCCCTGCATCATTTCTTTCGGGTAACTCATCTTTTCTACCTAAATTTATATATACTACTATATCTAAATTTTTTATTGCTAATTATATTATATACATAAATTAATATAGGATGCAATTGGTGTAATTGATGGTACATATATTCCTACAAAGGTCAAACTTGAGGATCAATCTTGATATAGAACATGAAAATATAGGATTACACAAAATATAATGGGGGCAGTAGGTTTCGATATGAAATTTATATATATCTTGGCCAGTTGGGAGGGTTCAGTCAGCGATGTTAAGATACTATCATCAATTGTAAGAGATGTGCCCACTAAGCTGATTATACCTTCAGATAATAACTGATATATTGTATATGGTTTTAATATATGCTTATAGGTGTTTACTAAGATACTATTAGAAAATAACATTAATTCTTTCTAATAATATTATTTCAATTTAAATATATAGAAAAATATTATCTAGTTGATACTGGTTATGATCATTATCCTGGCTTTTTATCACCATACTGAAAAATACAATATCATAGATCAGAGCATCGTCGTAGCTACAATCCTGCAACAGCACAGGAGTTGTATAACTACAGGCACTTATCAATGCGTAATATTGTTGAACGTGCTTTTGATATGTTAAAGAAAAGATAGGCCATACTGAGGATAGAACCTTTTTTTCGATATTGATATACAAAAAAGGATTGTACTAGCTTGTTATGCACTATATAACTTTATCTTAACTGTAGATTCTATTGATTTATTGGAAGAGGAGGCCGACATTATTATAGATGATGGCTCTTCTCCTAGGAGTGGGGGCACGTTGGAGGATATTACATTATTTGAGAAAAATACTACATAGGACAATAAGAGGGACCATATTACTGTCGATATATGGTTGGACTATGGTCATGGGTTGTAATTCAATAATTGAATCATGAACCATATTAATGCCCATATTTCTATCGATATTTTGATTTTATGGATATCAACATTATGCTCTTGTTTAATCTTTAAATATTCAATAATTATATTTTTCTTCATATGTATATGATATTTGTGCTTTTATTCTAATAAAGTAATCATTTTAGGTTGAGTCAGCCTATACTGCCCATATTTCTGTCGATATTCTGCTTTTATGGATATCAACATTGTGCTCTTGTTTAATCTTAAAATATTCAATAATTATATTTTTCTTCATATGCATATGATATATGTACTTTTATTCTAATAAAGTAATCATTTTAGGATGAGCCAGCCTAAAGAAAAGAAAAATTATATTGTTTGGACCCCTGAAATGGACCGTATATGTATGAATGCATTTATGGTGGAGTATGAAAAGAGGGGCAAGGTTGATAATGGTTAGAAGCCTCACGCATATCAAGCTGTTGTGAAAGTCATGAGAGAAAAAATAGGTATTCAAATGACAAAGAAAAATTTAAAGAATAGGACAAAAACGTGAAGAGCTTGGTACAATGCTATAATTACTTTGACCAATCAAAGCGGGTTCGAGTTGAATGATTTTTCTTGGGACTAGTTTTTTTTTTCTAGAGTCACCTCACTGTCGCACAATTTAGGCATAAGGCAATAATCAATTTTGACAAAATATCATAAATCATTGGGAATGATCAGGCAATCGGTTTTCGTGCCGTAACAGGACATAATACCATTTTGATTGATGTAGATCATCAAAGCCCACAATGCAACTCAGTATATGAGGATAGTCAGTTTGGTTATGGTATTGATAACATTGCTAATGATAATCTTGAGCCATTCCCTTCCACTGCAGCTTTGTCTTCACCTGCACGTGCACCGGCACGTGCACCTAGATCATCGTCTGCTATTGCTTCAGCCTCAACCTCTACTTCTAGTAAGCGGCAAAGGAAGAGTAAAAGTAAAAATGATGAGTAATATGTTAGACCAGAGGATTCAACTAATGACTCAGGCTATTGACAACTTATGCCTAGTCCCTGACATCAATCGCATCTGGGAGGAGATCTTGAAACTGAAAGGCCTAACTGAAGATGAAGCAATAGTGTGTGTGGAGTTTCTCAGTAGTGATAAGGCGAAGGCCATATTTTTTTATACTTTACTTATTCACAAGGGGAGGCAATGGTTAGATCGAAAAATTCTTAATTTATAATAAGTAAAATCGGTCATAAACATTTGAATTTTTTGTGTTAGGTCGAAGTATTTGGTTTATGTTTCTATTTTCCTTTTAGAAATAAACTATCAGCTTTCTCTTAGACATGCCTATGGGGTTGATTTTGTAAAGTTTTTTTTGAGAATCCCTCTCAGCGATGAGGGGGGGTTCGGCCTAGACCCCTACCGGTTTATTAAAAAGGAAATAACAGAGAAAGACTACAAGGCATCGACACCCGAGGTGTACCCAATACCAACACGGGTTAACAAAATAACCCTGCACAACAAGCAAGATAAAACAAAAACTGAAAAACCTAAGGCTTAGAAGCCCTCGATCTTTCCATATCACGGAACTGCGCAAGAAGCCATCCCACATCTTTCCCCTTGATGGAGAGGCCGGCAGCCGAAGCTAATTCAAGGATGGTTCTGTCCTCCAGCATGTTAAGGGGAAGGCTCAGATCCTCTCCATCAAGTTTAGATAGTTGATCCTGATGATCCTGCAAGAGGGTGGTCCTAGGCCGCGGTGGTCGGCGGTGCACGACGGATTCAAGGGCTCGAGATTTGGCTCGAAGCGAAGCCCTGGCTTCAATCGATTCCGACCCTCGATTAGCTAGTCTAGGACTGCGGCGAGCGAGTCCCCCCTCCTCTAAGTCTCCAACTTGTGAAATCCCATCAACCGGGGGTGGGGCCAAAACTGTAGGAATCGAAATCCCATGGACCTCCACATCGTTGCTGACTCCCAAGTTGTCCTCGTTGACCTGCTGCTGCTCCTCGTCAACTATACTTTCCACTACTAGCTCCAATGCCACATCCACTGCCTCTGAAACCCCCAAATCCTCCAAGGGCTCCTCCATACCAATCCCCATATGGACAACCTCTGTTCCCCTGCTGACCTCTTCACCCTGCACCGCAATAGCTGATGTCCCTCCAACGCTGACGGCATTAACCACTCCGGTCCCTCGGGGTGAGCCCGACTCAATATGCCCCTCTTCTGGTTGCCCACTGTCGACACCAGAATAACAAGTTTCAACACCAATTGGCCCAATTGGATCTCTCAAGGCCTCCCCTCCTCGAGGCTCGGTACCAAGCTCCACGGGGAGGTCATCCCTTGCCTTCTGCCCCTCAACTTCAGCAAGAGTCCCCACATCCACCCCGTGCCCGAGAGATCCCTCAAGAGGGGAACTAGACTCATTCTCTAGGACCGAGAATCGGGAGCCTGAGACTTGCAACCCGACCTTGTTGGTAGCCATCCTGCACTTCGCCTTGTGCCCACCACCTGCATCAATGGAAGAGACCAAATTTACGACCTCTGTCTCCCGGATCACTAACGCTGCTCCAGTAACAAAGGCCTTGGAACATCCAACTCCTCGATTAACACAATTAGCCCCCCTATCAGGAGGAGCACTCACTGAATGGGCCTTGCTGAAATTGCCAGATGCAACTCCCACAGGCCTCCAACCCCTCCCACCATCTTTAGCACCCAACTTCCGGCTGGGTCCCTGATAGGAACTAGGAGCAATCTTGTTAATCGGATTTTTCTGTGCATTGACACCGCAAGCCGAGGTTGCATGCCAGAAAATCCTGCACTTCGCACAACTAGTCGGCTTCCACTCGTATAAAACTTTCTGTGTAAAGAGGACTTCCTCGTTTTCACCTCGGCCCGGTACAACATTGGGCAATTCGTCGCCAAATTTGATCTCGACACAACATCTAGCATAGTTCCGTTGAGCACCCTGGGCAGTCGGACGGTCTCTCGTGAGGAGAACCCCAATCAAACTTGTCAAACGGCTAATACCTTCCTTAGACCACCAATCGATCGGTAGATCCGGTAATCTAATCCATATGGGAATTTTATCGAGCGGATCGCGATCATATTTTATATCCTTGTGCCACCTCTTCAAGACCACAAGTCGGCCCTCGAAGTACCAAGGGCCCTCTTCAAGCACTCTGGTGCTATCACTAGCCATCAGAAATTTGAATAAAAAAAGCCCATTCTCCCTCGAAAATATTTCCAACCCGCCCACCGGTTTCCATAATTTATGCATCACTTCTTGGAACTTTGGAAAGAAGGGTTTTCTCCCCACAGCATAGCCCACCAGTGTGTGCTCCTAACCCCTCAAATTTGCTTCAATCTCACTTGAAGGCAAGATAGCATACTTAACTCCATTGCGCACTTCTGGCTCGACGAAGTGTAGTCGAAGATCCTCCGCCTCCAAAGATGATCCTCCACAAATGGCACTCCACGATTTCCCTAAGATAGGTATAGCCTTGCAAGTTTCTGTTGCACCTTGATCTATCTCCGAGGAAGGCCCCAAACCTGGTTCAGAAATATCAGCAAACACTTGATGTGCACCAGACTCACCTACATCAACAACTGTAGCATCTTCGCCCCGTCTGTTCCCCAAAGCCATAGAACCACCCAATGCCGATTTAGGACTATGCGGAGAGTAAATTAGGGGAGGAAAATCCCCAAGATTTTCCAGATCCACGGACGGATCTAATCTATCACGCATCGGATCCCCGTTAGCCCTCGGCCCCTTGTCTCGAGAGGTGCTGCCACCACCATCCAAGATCTTGTTCCCAACGCCAAGATGACGACTAGAAGCCATGGTCCTTGAATCTCTCAAGCCTCCAGAAGCTCCAACTTGCTCCCCCGAGATACTCCCATGGGAGGAACCTCCCATGGGAGAGGATCCGGCCTCCAACCTCGGTCCCTGCTCCTGGTCGGCCCGCTTCGCTCCGGTCGTCCGCTCAGCTCCGCCCGCTCCGCTCCGGTCGTCCGCTCAGCTCCGCTCCGCTCATTACTGAGAAACTTTCTGATTTTATAAAGTTGCCAAGGTAATTTGTTGCTTGTTGAGTGATGGAGTAATTGCCAGTCAAAAGCTATGTCTTTCTCTTAGACATGCCTATTGGATTGATTTTATATTGAAGCATACAACTCTGTGCTGTTGAAATTGTCTATCTTGTTTGCTCACTAATCCGATGAGGCCCCGGGCACAACTACAGCTTGACATTCACTTGGCTATATTAAAGGCAAGCAAGATTTACATCGATCTAGAACAAAGTGATGAATAACTGATTGAGATTTATGAGATTGTGAAATATAGAGCTGAGGAGGCCCCTGTAAGGCCAGGACAATAGGAATGTATGGACAATAGGAATGTATGAAAAAAAAAAAAATGATTCATAAAGGTGACTCCAAATAGCTAGTACATTGCTTGATGATTATAAATATTTGTGCAACTTGACATAGTGAGAACATGCAGTCGTTGCTTGTCTGGATGGTTGTTTGATTAGTTTTGCATGCAAAAAGCAGGTGTTTTGCATTGATCTACCACGTGGGTGTACATGGTTGTAGAGTCTTGTATTTAAAGGCTAAGTGTCTAATGAATGCCAAAGTTGCATTAATCCTAGATCCTATATATGAGCAGCTTCAGCATATGTCTGATGATCCTGCAAACCAAATATCTTAAGTCAAGAAATGAACTGATCCAGATATTTTCTTTCGGAACCAATTTCAAATTTGCAAGCTACTTGAAACATTGCGAAGTCTAAGCTTTCTGGTTCTCTGAAATTTTAACTTGTCTTCTATCTTTATTTGTCCTTTTGACTTATTTTGGACATCGGTGTTGTAATTCCTTAATTCATTTTGTTAACGGATAGTCCCACATCGGTAAGGGAGGCACCCATCACCCGCTTAATATACCTCCTGTGGACCTCCCCTTACAACCCGGGTTTTGGGGCGTGAGCGTATCTAACATGGTATCAGAGCTGGGTTCACCATCTCCTGCTCTCGCTCCCGCTCCGGGTGCTCCCCACCGATCGTGCCTTGCCACGCATGCTCTGCATGGGAGGATCCTTGCCACACGTGCTCCGCGTGAGGGGGAGTGTTAACGGATAGTCCCACATCGGTAAGGGAGGCACCACCCATCACCCGCTTAATATAACCCCTGTGGACCTCCCCTTACAACCCGGGTTTTGGGGCGTGAGGGTATCTAACACATTTTATCAGAATACTAAGCAGGAACCAACTAGCTGAATTTGAGGTATAGAATTTCGTTCTGATCATGTTGGATATCAAATTGTAACTCTGAAGTAAAATCTTACTAACAAAGCATGTTTATTTGGTACTTTCAGCTTTGTGTTCTTGGCAATCTATGCCCTGAAACTGTCAAGGAGGCAATTGATATGGTCCCATCTATTAAGGTATATATTAAAAGTTACTATCCCGAGGGTAGTAAATTTTTTCGTAAAGTTGACATAAATTTTTTCTCCTTTTCTTCGCAATGGCCACATAGAACTGCCCGACAGCTCGTTCGCGTCTCCCCGATTAGGAGGAAATATTTCCACAGGCGTGTATAAAAAGAGAAAATTATAGAAGAGTAGACTGTAGAGGTAGTTCACTGCATTCCAGAGTGATACAAAGTCATACATAGGTTTTCCTTTTGTTCTCCCTCCCTCCCAACTAACTTTCATCTCAAGGTCTTCCCATACCCAACAACACAGCTGAAGCTTCCTCTACTCATTACTTGCGAGGAAGGTCATGAAGATGATACAGAAGCTTAAATGAAGCCGAAAAGCCTCACTTGAATTCACAGAATCAAATTTTTTGTGATGCCATAGAAAGAGAAGTAGTATTGTATTTTGAACTTTTTTGAAAAGAATGTCCAGTGAAAAATGCTTTGTTTTGAGATTACACAAGTTGTTAAATCACTCTATAGAGGCACAGACAATAGTAATCTGAAACAACATTGGGACGTTTATGTACAAAGCTGTCGCAAATTCGATCTTTTTTTTTTTTTTTGTCATACATGGTCATTGATATCTTGTAGTGTGGCCCTAGGAATGTGAATGTGAGCTTAGTTTTGCCTACTTGGTTGTAGTCCTCTCAGTGCGCAATCAATGAGCTTCCAAAAAATTTGGTAATTAAGTATGATTGCTATCGGCATCAATGATTGTAAATTGCTTCGATGTGCTGGTACAGATGAGTTCATTTGATTTTTTTCAGTAGGCTGCACAGTGAGTGAAGTATTACTCTAATGCTACGGCCTCGGCCTGTTGTATGTAGGGGTGGTTTGTAGCCTGAAAACCCGATCCGAAAGTTCTGAGTACATAAACGAGGTGCTCAAAAGGCTCATCAAAATTAACTTTATTGGATTCATTCTATTTGTACACCCGCTACAATTCGGTCTCGGATCTGCCATCAAGAAGTACCATGCTCATATTGGTGCAAAATCTGAAGACTGTTTGTGCAATTCGGTCTCGGATTCATTCTATTTGTTGTTGTTGTCCTATTATTTTTCTGTAGGCTGTTAAATTTCTTCCCTTCATTTCCCTGCTATAAAGAACAGTGGATATCTAATAGATTTCTACTGTGTTTGATTTCTTCCTTTTATTTCCCTACTAAAAGAACAAAAGAAATTAAGCTACATGGAAAGAATTTCTGCAGAAATGAATTTATGCAAAAACTGTTTTCTTTATTTTTTTTTCCTAGGAAACTAAAAGAACAGACCCTAAGGTTCAACTCTTTGAGCAATTCTCTGTTTTCTGCCGAGAATATACTTGAATTCCAGTTGAAAAACTGGTGATCTTTGATAATACTTAACTTGCAGTGGGAGCCTCCTAGACTCATCTAATACGAGCCAAGTATCGGTACCGGTCAGTGACTTGGTTCGACTGGTAGAAAACCGATTCGGTATCGACCAATGCGACTTGGTATCGACCGAGTTTTGAAACCATGGTTAAGATGGTTCCACATTCTGAGAGAATTCCATAACCAAAAAGTACACAAAGCCCTCGTCAGCCATTCATTTCGGCCCTCGAGGAAGTCGAACATTCTGAGCAAAGATAGAGATGTACTACATGCAAAATAGATACATATGCTCCCAAGTTCAGTTGAGCTAAATGTCCATGGCTCAATTATCCAATTTTAACATCAGAAATTGCTCTTAGAACTTCTCCCTCACCTCAAACCTGCAAAGCTCCTTATTGTAGGGGCCATGAAAACAAGAAAAGAGAGAAAAATTTCGCAACAGAAAAAAAAAAACTCTATACATTTCACTTCAGCTGCATAAAAGCAAGAGTTGCAGTGATCTTCATCTGTAGAAAAAGCAGTGACTGATTTAGGTACCAGACGAAGGGCCGCCAATTTTACTCGAATCACTGATTTCAGAATTTCAGCTACTGGGCTTTCTGTTCATTGTTTGGTGAAGCCTGTAGATGACAAATGTTAGGGTAGTACTAAAATTCGAAGTGCAAATATTTCTTTCTCTAAGTAACATAGAATAATCAGTGTACTCGGGGAAAAATATATATATCATGATGTCGAGAAACATAACCAAATTGAGGTTAGGATGTTTATGCTATGAACCTCATTTTCAATCAGAATAAATATTTAGTAATTCAACCAAGAAAATCCTCTCCAGATATTACCTCAGAGAGTGGATCCTGATATATCCCTTCTTCCATAAAAAAGAGAAATGCGCAACGTTATCCAAAGGAGGAAAAAACAATCGCTTCACAACATTTGAAAACTGAAAACATCGAAGGAAAGAGGTACTGCTTTATATTTGCCTAAAGAAAGAATTCAGAGTGGTTTCCTTGATGATATTGTAATACTGAAAGGTTCAAGAAAGGGTCCGATAACCCTTTTTTATTTTATTTGTGTGTGTGTGTGTGTGTGTGTGTGTGTGAGAGAGAGAGAGAGAGAGAGAGAGAGAGAGAGAGAGAGAGAGAGAGAGAGAGAGAGAACAAGTGTGAATACACTCTTTCTTGGTTTCTTGGATTTGGAAAGAGAGAAAAATCTCAGTATTCACAACCAAATTTAACTTCGTAGTATGTTTAATCTCTCCTTTTCCTCGCCTTCATGTTAGTCATTAGGTTGGTTCTCTATAGCCATTTCTTATCAAAATTCTATGACATGAAAAGAACCACAATTGATCTTTTCTTGAGTTAGTTTGGTTGTTCTTTATATCATCTCCCAAGGCATTCTTTTCATTTTCTCAAGTAGCAAATTGGCACTGTAACATGGAGACAGTCGATTATAATAATAAGCACAAGGATATCAACTAAAAAGATAATTAACAGATACGAAAGATATGTATAACACGACGGCAAATTCAATGAGAACCAACCCCAACTGATGTCACAAAATTGCAAACTGCACATTTCACAGATCTTGCCCCATACTGGTACATCAACAGCATCTGGCAGTTCCCGCAGTTGACATGTGCAACTTGATTTGCTGCCACAAAATATTTAAATGATTACTCAAAATGTATCATATAAAGCAGGAAAAGAGAGAGGATAAAGCGACATATTTAAGTAAGAATGTTGAGGTTCTTAACCTTGTGAGGCGTTCAGTATCACAGGATTTCTACCAATTAGTATCATAATCCTATATAGTATGTTTAAAGAGATTTGAGTGATAGAAAGGCAGACAAAAACTTAAACATCTCAGAATCTAAGGAAACTTTTTCAGGCAATGGTAAAGGTAATCCTAAATTCCTAACTAGACTCGAATGACTAAACAAAAAAAAAAGTCTTCCAGCTTTTGGAAAAAGTTCACAGGTTGGGATGTTTAACCAACTTTGTAATGTGAGTCATGTGACACTTTACTGCTGCGTTTAGGTCGTTTGGTTGGGGTATTTGTAGTTCAAACTACTGTAGTTGTAGTGCAAACATATAATAAATATGCTGTAGAAAGGGTCAAACTACCGTAGTTTGGGTTACAAATCCTCCAACCAAACGGACCCTTAAGGACAGCTATCCCCACATTAGCAAATGGTAAATGCATTTAGAAAACATTGCACAATTTTACCGTTTATTTAACATAGGAATTCTCTCGTATCTCACCATCTAAAGCCAGATTAACAGTGTGACAACAAGAGCATTGCACGCTCGTTGCTCCACGTATGTACATCAACAGAGTGTGGCAGCCTCCACATACTAACTGATCCATTTCTGTACCTATTCCAGTCTCAACAATAGTAATGAGTTAAAGAATCATAAGGGTGACATCGCAGAGATTATTGAAAAAAGCGAGAATAACAGACTCTTAAAGACCCAACAACAACATACAGAAGAACATAATTTTCAAGCCTCTAGTTTCTATTTTTAGTCTGACTTTGTATTTCTCTCATTTTACTCATAAACTTCTCCTGCAGTCATTGTTTGCAGTGAAGTTCTATTATGTAGAAGTCTACTTAGCTGATATGTGCAATAGAGGTATATTTGATTAGTTCCTCGGCTAGTAGTGAAATTAAATTCTCCAAATAGTTGTGTGTTTTTTTTTTTAAGGGATCACCATAGTGTTCAGTACATCACCTGTTAGTGTGCCGGCACAAAATAGACCAAGGATCAAAACTCGCCAAAGGTGTGAGAGAAATGACCTTATTTTTAATAACCACACAGGTAGGAAAGTTCACCACTAAGATGAGAGGGAGCCCTGCCAGTACAGAGCATGAGGGAATACGCCGTAGCACTTATTCAAACCCTTGACCAAGGCCACAGGTTGCATGTCTTACCAACTGAGCTATCAGTTGGAGACTTGAACCAATTGAAAACAATGTTCTTAGCAATGCTGTTTTTCGATTGAACTCACATACTAATAAAAATATGTCTGTTGATTGCCAAATGGTGACAATTTCTTCACAATCAGAAGCTAGACAACTCTATGAATAGCTTCAATATTACTAGTTAAATGGTCTGAATTTCAAGCAAATCAACTCAACCCAAATCTTGAAACTCCTAAGAACAAACTTTTCTGTTTCCCAAATAACCTACAGTCTAAATTCTGAAGAACTACTTAAACTACTTACCGGAGAAGTTTGAAAGAAAGCTCTATGGTAGGAGAGAGAAAGAGAACAATCTTAGAGTAGTTAAAGAAGAAATTATGTGAGAGAAGGGTGGTATGTATGCTTTACTTCTTTGCAATTGATTGCCTAGTTAGCTTGACCTTGTATTCAGTATGCAATAAATGGAACAATATGAATTAGAGAAATATACCAGGTGGAGGCACAGCTGTCACCGCATTGCAAAGAGCACAACACACGGATGATGCGCCTAGGGGATAGAGAAGGAGATTTCGACAGCCAGAACACACAAGTTGACTCTGTGCACCTGAGAAGAGAGCTGAGGTCAGTATTCCTTTCTAAATTTATTTTATTCAAGAACGATACAATCACTACAAATCAAGGAGCATAAACAAAATAACTAACACATTATTCACTGAAACATAATCATAGTTAGTGGAAAACCCATTTCCCCAAAAACATTTCAATGATATTCATATAGCGGCCTTTTTTTTTAATCAGTGGGAGGACTCGAATTGAAATAACAAGATTAAGCTGATTGGGTTTTTATTTCCTAGAACCTGGAACTCACAACTTCCTATATCTGATGACATGTTTTGCTAATAGCTGATTTATTGGCTGCTATTTTGCTGAAATTTACATATGTACACTTTCTGAAAAAATCTAGGAAATGAAGGCCCTATATAGAATGTAAACAGAAACGTTTATGCACACACAACGAATTCAGGGAATCGAAGGAGCTACCGTTGGGTGGTGTTAATGGAACAGGAGGTGCGGGATACGGCGCTAGAGGAACTGGCATTGCTGGTTCGGATCGGTTCCTTTCTATCCGAGCTGTATTTTCCTGCAGCCTCAAGAAAAAAAGAGAAGAATGCCCATACTCACACTCACCTGAGTCAAGAAAAGAAAAGAAAAAAAAGAATGGAAGATAAAATTAGCATTCGAGGCCGTTTAAAAGAAAACCATTAATTTTACCGAATGCAGTATATTTATGCTGAAAACTAGCAGTATATTTATGCTGAAAACAAGAACCTGAATGCACACACACACACACACACACCAAGATTTTCAGTTCCCTTGAAGCTGATTCCAACTAATTACAACCTCTAATCTTCAAAACCATTCCAAGATTTCCATCAATAAACATAAGAAACCAGAGTGAGATTCCCCACAAGACGAGAAACTCGAAACCGGCCTCTACCGATAGCCTGAAGGTGAACTCCAAACACCCACAAGCCCGAAATCCCTTTATCCGAAAGATGTTGGTAAAATTTAAGCACCCAAGTCAAAATATCCGGTAACCCATGAACAACAAGCACATAATAAACATAGATTAGTGGCAGAGAAAAGCATTAAGGATGTGAGGGCTCTCAGGAGCAAATCCACAAACACTTGTAAAGCGAATGAAGAATTACAGAGAACCACCATTAATAGATTAGCAGATAACTCCACATTTAAAGAAGAGGAGATTGGATAAGTTGGAGCACCTTTGTGGGTTAGGTGGATTTAGTAATCCCTAGAGAGATGGATTTGGATATTGCTTTCACATTCTCTCACTCTCTCTCTCTCTCTCTCTCTCTGTAGCTCTTGCTTTCCAAAGAGGAGTAGTGGGATGAGTCCCTCTACCCCCTCTCACATGTATATATAGGTGGATTCGCTGCTGTTACGATTTCAAATCATCTTTTTGTTTTCAATTTTATCTCATTTTGTTTTATAATTTTTGCATACACACCCCTAATGAAGTTCTATATTATAGAAAACCCCTTCACATATCTAGTTTTTCCCTAGAAAACCTGTATAACTATTTGTTTATCATTTTACCATTGAATTACTTGGTGATTGGCGACAATCAAGGATAAAATGATCACAAACTTGACCATATGAATTATTTTTTGCTAGATTAATCAAGCAATCAATAGACATGGTGCTAGAGCATAGGACTTAAAAAAGGTTCAGAGATCAAACGAGGGATGCAACGACTGTTATTTATTAATTCCTTAATCCCGTAAGCATGACATCAGCCATGATTCATATGTGCAAACAATACACAACGGTTTTGAGGGAAAGTACGCTTCATAGTATTGTATCAGGAGTCGAACATGGAACCTCTTCAACATGAGAGATATGAAGTATCATCAGGTCAAGATCTATTGGTAACCTGACCATATGGATTATTTGTAAAATCTTAGATATGTGAAGGATTTACAGAGAATTTTATGAAATTAGGGGGTTTTCTGTAAACATTTATTATTGGTTCGTTCTTTAAGCGTGAGGCCCCACACGAGCAATCACTGCTCTGGGGGCTTTTTGCGGCAAACCCACCTCATGCGTGTGAGCTCCACGTCGTAGGGAAAAACCGGTGGCTGAGGACCGAACACGTGTATCGGGGCAGGACCTGGTCTGAATCCGTACAAAAGAAAATCAGGGATAATGCACGACTACGATTTTGTTCACCCCAGGTTAGCTCCCATTGGCCCGTCCCGACACGTCAGCAGTAATATCCCGAACATCATCGGTGATTTGAGATGATGCCACTGGTGACTTGTGGGGCCCGATCAATGGGAGCCGAGGTGATGTCCACCCATGGGTGAACAAAAGCGCACCCGATAGTCGATAATGCACAGCCGGGCCCCACCTCACCTCCTAGTTCGGGGCACTCCGGTCCCCGCTTCGTTGGCCGTCTGAAAGCTAACATGATTAACCCTTTTGTAGTAAGGGTGCAACTCGGGCCGGGTTGGTTCGGGTTTGAGTCAACCCGGAACCGAACCGAACTGATTCGGTTCTACTTTATTGAAATCCGAATCAATCCAATTTGGGTATAATCCCGAACCAAACAAACCCACACTAAGGTCGGATTGGTTCGTGTCGGTTCTCAGGTTGGGAGTTAGTCTAAAAGAATAATGGTTATCGGATATTTACTAGCAAACGAAAGGTTCATGTTGGGTTTAGGCTTTAGCCATCCGTTGAGTTCTCTTGGCAGTTAGTTAAACGTTAGCAAACAAATAACATTTACTCGGGTGCTAGTGTGATAGAGGCCAAAAGTCCAAACTCGTGACATATATATGTGGACTTATATATATATGAGTTCGGTTCTCGGGTTGGGTCAGGTTTACCTGAGTCTCAATGCAGAACCGATCCGTATTTAGTCGGGTCCAAAAAACTTAGAACCGAACCAACTCATTTAGTCAAAATACCCTAACCAATCAGGCTCATTTAGGTCGGATTGGGTCGGTTCTCGGTTTTACCCAACCCAAGTTGCATGAACCACTATTTTGTAGGAGGATCACATGGGGGACGAGGGGGGATGAAAGCTAAGGATGATTCATGAATCTCTTTAGGAGCCTCGGTTGTTGAAATTTCTCTTGAGACTTTACAACTCTCACTTTCAGTCTGCAATCCGTCCATTATACTTTACAAATATTAATATTATGTAAGGTTTTTAGTTATAACTGCGGTTGTATCCTAGCAGTTAATCTGTTGTTTTTCTCTAGAGAGGTCCATAGAATTGGATCATGGATTAGTAGGCTTCGAACCATGATCTTTCTTGTGCAATAGCACTTGCAACAATTTGGAATAGGCTGACCGATTCTACAAAAGAGACAACTCTGAGAATTCCTCTCTCCACCTTTTTACGGAGAGATCTCAACCTCACCAAGGGGGAATTTTTTTTTTTTGATGGGATGTGTTACCGCATAAGACCGCGAGGGTGCCTATTGCCGCATGGGATATTGTCGCCCTTGTCCATTGACTTGTGGGGGTCACTACAATGCTCTACATATGTACCCTCTCGTCCAGTCACCTCAAAACTCGGGTCGTAAGGACAGGTCTATAGGGGGTATATGAAAACACTACTTCCTAGCCCCAAGCCAATGTCCAATGTGGGACTAAACTCAACAAGTCTTCCACACGATTGATTGGCTTTACTTGCTTATGGTCCAATCGGGTGTATCACATCATCCATTAGAGATAGGGTTGCAACTTGGGCGGGTTGGACCCAACCCAATCCGAATTTTGGTAGGTTTAGGTTGATGTATTTGAAGATTGGGCTGGGTTAATGTTGAAAAAATATAACCCGAGTTGAATTTGGGTCAGGCTCAGATTGAGGGGTTGGGCAATCCGAACCCGAGTACTCATTAATATTTGTGCGTCTTCGATATATAGGAAATAATCACAGTCATTCTAAGTACTCATGTCTAGGGGTCACAATCACAGCCATCCGTTTACCTAGTCCAATATTTTTTATTTCTTCTTCCTTATCAAATAAATCCATTATCGGATGATCTAGTAAATTGCATGAATAGAAATGCACGAAAAGTCACATATTAATGTTATAAAATATAAGTTCTTTTTAATTTTTTATCTTTAAAAACCAAAAATTTAAACAATGATTAGAAATAAGTATACCAAAACCCTCACAACCCGACTCGTCCTACCAACTTGGACTAATCCAAGCTCAACCTGAGTGTGAAAATTTTTGCTTGGATTGGACTTGGGCTGGGTATCTCGGGTTGGGTTATGCTAAGGTTTAGGATTCTATTACTTGGATTGACCCCAACCTGACCCACCCCACCTCACCCGAGTTACAGCCCTAATTAGAAGGGCACAATGGGCACCAGTACACCCGGTAGCAAAGTGCTACGAGCAGAGAAACTTTCCGCAACAAAGTGTAGTCTCCGTTATGCCCTTTTAATCGATGATGTGGCACACCACAATTGGGTACTCCCTCACCAAGGAGTATGGTCCCATTGTACCTATATAGGCGGGACATGGAGACCACAATCTTAAGAAGGGATTAGGTGGATGGGAGAAAGGGAGGCAAATTATTACCCAAAAGAGTGGAAGCGGTTTATCATGCAAAAGGGTTGGGTTGAGTCAGGCCTCTAGGCCTGTCTGGTTCAGGCCACCCAAAATGGATCTGACTGTAGGATTTGGATTCACGTGATGGGTTGTCCTAGACCCAACTTTCCAAGTTGTCTTGGGTTAATTTTCGTCGGGTCAGATCCAATTTCGCTGGACATGTAGGTATATCTGTCAATGGACCGAATTTTGATCCGAATTCGATCTGATAAGTCGGATATGGATAGAGTTTTTTGATCAGATAATCCATCAGATAATAAATTGGATATGGATTTAGACCAATCTGATCCGTTAAGTACCCAATCCGACAAACTATAACTTAATATATTGTACTTTAACCATGATTAGATTATATTACTTTAGATCTAAGGTCGGATCTTTTGATTGGTCTACCTATAGGTGATCGGATGGAAGGTAGAATTACATGGGTGTTGCTATTTATACCCACAAAACTACTAACACAGCATGTTTCAAACACATACCCCACTCATATTGGCCCGCCGGAGTTGGTTGGCCAATTCGTACAACCGCCAATCGGACTGGAGGAGGAGGAGGAGGTGGTGGAGAGGGAGTGGAGGATGGACATGATGACAACGATGATGGCGGCAAGAGCCGGGAGGAGGTCAGACTGCAGTGAGATACATGGAACCGACAGCTCCGACAGTGGAGGTAGCCATGGGCGGCGCTATATATTGGTGAGTGAGGTCAATTGACCTCACTCAAATATTTAAAAAAATCTATTAAATATTTTTTTTTTTATCGTAGTTTGTCAGTTCGTTTGATCCCACTCCACCGATTCACCGCACCCTACTTCACGTCAGTCACTGCTCACACGAGACGACGACTCCGCGATCCATCTCTTCTCCTCTGTCCTCTCGAATCTTTCGTGCGGCACCGACGTTCCCGCTTTCGGATCTCTTATCCTTTCTTTCTCTCTTGCGACGTCAGAGTAAGGACCGGTGGCTGCACCTAATCATCTGTCAATCCCTCTATTGTTGTAACAGAGGGAGGATGGTAGCTGGCATGAAAGATTCGGGATCTCGAACCTCGGTCTCCTCCTTGATAACTTTTGACCCCACTGATACAAATTCCTGGAGCCGCTACTGGAGGTGGCAGTGTGCACATCTTTTCTTGGTACAGCCTCTACAGTGGCCATTGAATATCTGATTAACACTTTCAAGCTCAAGTGGATGCGATATTAGGGGCACAAATGGCACACAATGGAGTGGGTGGCTATCCTTCCTTATGACTCCATAATTGGAGATCCTCCAAGATCTCTGTGATCCGAGAACAGACAAATTAGCCTCATCACCTTCTGGATTTTGGTGGCCAGGGCTTGGGCCTATGCTCTTTGGCCCACAGAGCCCGTGTATTGCTGGTCTTGGGAGTTGTAGGTCTTAATCCAAATTGATTAGGCCCATCTGTTCAGCATGCAAGCTAAGGAGTGAATTACTATTGAGTTGTTCTCACCCACCCATACTATGATATCTCAACAAATAATTGTGGAGAGGGACACAAAGGGATGCCATCTATTTCCAGAGATACCTCAAGCCCTTTTGGTGCTTTGTAGGGATCAATTAGGGTTTCCATTTCAGGTCCTTTTCAATACAAGTGCAGCTTTGTTTTCCAGTTGGCTGCCCACTTCAATGAAAATTAGTGGTCCTATATCAGTGTAGATCCTTTGTTTAGGTTTTTACTATTTACTATTCACTATTTACCCATGTAGATCCATGCGATCGTAGTTGACACGTTGGTCTTGTACGGATACAGATTCAAACGATACCAATTCGGATCGTTTAACCACTCCGAATAAAATAGTATCATCAGCAAAATGAAGATCATTAATGAGTCTCTACTAAAAGGTACTGATAGCCTACGGGTGCTCAGCCTATTGATTGACACCCCTCCTCTCATGGAGGAGGTGTTTGGTTCGAAACTCGGTATGAAGTTCAGACTAGAATTCCGGTTGGTAGAGGTAGGAGTAGAAGAATGAGCATATATATAGAGCGAGTGATTCGTTTACACTAACTCATATGATGACCTATGGCATTTCACCTACGTAGAAGTTTTAGAATTTTCCATAATTTGGCGAGGATGAGTAGGTGACCAAGGATATAGCCTCCATAAAAAAATCAGCACATTCCAAAACTTCTACGGGCAAAAAATGTTAGAAGCATTATTTGCTGTTCATTTTAACTGCTAATTTGAATATCATATTTGATACGCATAGTCACAATCTTCAAAAATTAACAAATTCTAAAACTCTTATGTAGGTGAAAGACCATAAGTAATTATATGAGTAAGCGTAACATAAGTCGACATATCCCTCCCCTCTAAAGGTCCCATGTCCCCCCCCACTATTTTTAATGCAATTTACTTACCTTTCAAAAAAAATAGAAAGAGGGGAGGACCAGTGCGTGTGGTGGAGGTGAGGACCATACTTCATATATATATATATATATATATATATATATATATATATATATATATATATATATATATATATATATATATATATATATATATATATATATATATATATATATATATATATATATATATATATATATATATATATATATATATATATATATATATATATATATATATATAGAGAGAGAGAGAGAGAGAGAGAGAGAGAGAGAGAGAGAGGGGGGGGGGGGGGGGGGGGGCTGTTACAGTGAGCTGTGGGCTGCCGGGGGGGAAAGTGAGCTGCGGGTATTTTGACCCCCAAAGAAGTTATGGAATTTGATGAAATTTGATGAGATTGTTTCCTAGGATAAGATGATCATCCTCACCAACTTTCATCAAATTCCAAAACTTCTAGGGGGGTCAAATGGTCGAAATAATTTTAACGGTGCAGACGACAGAAATTGCTTCAACCATTTGACCCCCCTGGAAGTTTTGGAATTTGATAAAAATTGGTGAGTATGATCATCTTCTCCTAGACAACAACCTCACCAAATTTCATCAAATTCCATAATTTCTTGGGGGGCCAAAATACCCGCAGCTCACTTTCCCCCCCGACAGCCCACAGCTCACTGTGATAGCCCTAGGGTCGGGATCCAGAAACATGCTATTTTGCCACAGAGTTAGACACGCATCTCCAAAACCCTAGATAGAGGTTTCAAAATTTATTGATTTTTTGTGAGGATTATAACCTTTCCTTACATAGCACATCAGCAAAAAATTAGCACATTCTAAAACCTACAGACTAATCAAATATTTCCTTCAATTTAACAGTTAAAATGAACGGTCGATAAAGCTCTTTAGATTTGATGCACCTAAAGGGTTTAGAATATGCTGATTTTTTATGGATGGGCTATCTAAGGATAGTTGATCATCCTTACAAAAAATCAACAAATTCTAAAACCTCTATCTAGGATTTTGGATGATGCGTGTCTAACTTTGTGGCAAAGTAGCATGTTTCAGCTGACCCTCCCGTTCTAGAGAGAGAGAGAGAGAGAGAGAGAGAGAGAGAGAGAGAGAGAGAGAGAGAATACGGGGTATGAGCTGACAGCCCATTTGCTCAAATGGGCTGTCAGCGGTAGCCGTCCGATGCACCTTGATCACACCGTTCAAATTTTTTTTTAAAAAAAATAATTGTAAAAGCAGCTGTTAACAATTGTTAACAGCTGACCCTCCCGTTCTCTCCTTCACCGACCCCTGACCTCCCCGGCGACCCCTGTCCACCCGGCGACCCCAGCGACCCTCCGGTAGCTCCCCGACCACCCCGGCGACCTCGTCCACCCCGGCGACCCCATCCACCCCGGAGACCCCGTCCACCCCGGCGATCCTCCGGCAGCTCCCCGACCTACCGGTGCTGCGATTAGCGCCGGGAGGTCGGGGACCTGCCGGAGGGTCGCCGGGGTAGACGGGGGTCGACGGGGTGGAAGAGGTCGTCGGGGAGGTCAAGGGGGTGGACGGGGGTCGCCGGGGTGGATGGAGTCGCCGGGGAGGTCGGGGAGCTGCCGGAGGTTCGCCAGGGTAGACGGGGTTGCCGGGGTGGACGGGGTCGCCAGGGTGGACGGGGGTCGCCGGGGAGGTCGGGGGTCGGTGAAGGAGAGAACGGGAGGGGCAGCTGTTAACAGTTGTTAACAGCTGCTTTTACAATTTTTTTTTTAAAAAAATTGAACGGTGTGATCAATATGCATCGGACGGCTGCCGCTGATAGCCCATTTGAGCAAATGGGTTGTCAGCTCATACCCCATATTCTCTCTCTCTCTCTCTCCCTGTGTATATATATATATATATATATATATATATATATATATATATATATATATATATATATATATATATATATATATATATATATATATATATATATATATATATATATATATATATATATATATATAGAGGTATGCTTGGTTGCGCTGTGCGCTGCCGCGAGGAAATGCGCTGCGGAGCCACGACCGTCCGATTAAATCGGATCAAACGGCTGAAGGTAATCCCGCTCCCGCTCCCGCACCGCGCACAGCTGCACCGCACCGCAACCCGACCGTCCGATCTGCCCACCCGTCCGATCGAGCGGCAGTAACAGCTTTCGCTGTTACTGTAGCGGCTACAGTAACAGCGAAAACTATTACTGGCCGTTCGATCGAAAAGGATTAATGGGAATCGAGTGGCCAGTAACAGTTTTCGCTGTTACTGTAGCGGCTACAGTAACAGCGAAAACTGTTACTGCCGCTCGATCGGACGGGTGGGCAGATCGGACGGTCCGGTTGCGGTGTGGTGCAGCTGTGCACGGTGCGGGAGCGGGAGCGGGATTACCTTCAGCCATTTGATCCGATTCAATCGGACGGTCGTGGCTCCGCAGCACATTTCCTCGCGGCAGTGCACAGCGCAACCAAGCATACCTCTCTCTCTCTCTCTCTCTCTCTCTCTCTCTCTATATATATATATATATATATATATATATATATATATATATATATATATATATATATATATATATATATATATATATATATATATATATATATATAGGGGACGGGGAGCCTGGACCTCAGGTGCAGCGTGAACGCTGCACTGGAGGCCAGATGCTTGCCAAGTGTCAAAAATCCCCAAATCTCGGCGAAATCCCAGCCGCAAACACCGCGCGCGAGACCGTCCGAGCCCTCAGCCGTCCGATGGCTTTAATCGGACGGATCGAAATCCTATTGCCTGCTGTAACTGTGGCGGGCGTGAGAATCGGGTCCAAACGAAGCCCAACCGTTCGATCCTGATGATCGGACTGTTGAAAATAAAATCGCGGTTACTGTAGCCGCTACAGTAACCGCGAGAATCCTTTCAACCGTCCGATCGATTGAATCGGGCGGTTGAAAACAAAATCGCGATTACTGTAGCGGCTACAGTAACCGCGATTTTATTTTCAACCGTCCGATCATCAGGATCGAACGATTGGGCTTCATTTGGACCCGATTCTCACGCCCGCCACAGTTACAGCAGCCGGGTGGATGGCTCTCCGTCCGATTAAGGCCATCGGACGGCTGAGGGCTCGGGCGGTCTCGCGCGGGGTGTTTGCGGCCGGGATTTCACCGGGATTTGGGGATTTTTGACACTTGGCAGCATCCGGCCACCGGTGTAGCGTTCACGCTGCACCTGAGGTCCAGGCTCCCCGTCCCCATATATATATATATATATATATATATATATATATATATATATATATATATATATAGGGGTGTTAGGATGCGGCGTGCGGTGCGTGCGGCGCACCGCAGCAGCCGTCTGATGCACTGCTGCGTGCATCGTACGCACCGCAGCAGTGCATCAGACGGCTGCGGTGCGACGCCGCACGCACCGCACGCCGCATCCTAACATTCCTATATATATATATATATATATATATATATATATATATATATATATATATATATATATATATATATATATATATATATATATATATATATATATATATATATATATATATATATATATATATATATATATATATATATATATATATATATATATATATATATATATATATATATATATATATATATATATATGGGGGCGGGGAGCCTGCACCTGAGGTGTAGCATCGTTGCTGCACCTCTCGCTTGTTTACCCCCCCTACATGTTTTAGAATTTGATGAAATTTGGTGAGGGTGTTGTCTAGGGTAAGATGATCATCCTCACAAATTTTCATCAAATTCCAAAACTTCTAAGGGGGTCAAATGGTCGGAGCAAAATCTACATATTTTAACGGTGACTGCGGACGGCTGATTTTGCTTCGACCATTTGAACCCCCTAGAAGTTTTGGAATTTGATGAAAATTTGTGAGGATGATCATCTTACCCTAGACAACACCCTCACCAAATTTCATTAAATTCCAAAACTTGTAGGATGGTCAAACAATGCCTGAGGTGCAGCAACGACGCTGCACCTCAGGTCCAGCATCCCTTTTCCCTATATATATATATATATATATATATATATATATATATATATATATATATATATATATATATATAGGGGCATGCTATAATGCGGCATGCGGTAAGTGCGGCACTACACTACAACTGTCTGATGCACCGCTGCGTGCATGCGATGCACACAGCGGTTGCATCAGATGGCTACGGTGTGGTGCCGCACTTATCGCATGCCGCATTATAGCATGCCCCTATATATATATATATATATATATATATATATATATATATATATATATATATATATATATATATATATATAATGCGGCATGCGATAAGTGTGGCACCTCACCGCAGCCGTATGATGCAGCACTGCGTGCATGCGATGCACGCAGCGCGTGCATCAGACGGCTGATGTGCGGTACCGCACGCACCGCATGTCGCAGCATAGCATGCTCATATATATATATATATATATATATATATATATATATATATATATATATATATATATATATATATATATATATATATATATATATATATATATATATATATATATATGGGGACGGGAAGCCTGGACCTCAGGTGCAGCGTGAACGCTGCCCCGGAGCCGCTCCCCGCGTGCCACGTGTCCAAGAAACCGGCCGGATCGAGGTTAAAAGCCCGGGACGAACCGCAGCCGTCTGATTCTTTCGATCGGACGCCAGATCCGGCCGCCCGACTCTCAAAAGCACGGGATCGATCGCAGCCGTCCGATCGGTTTCCTCGGCCGTCCGCCCACCGTCTGATCCGTGCAGCGCACCCCCGCCCGGTGTTTCAGTTGGGCCGGTTTATTCCCATCCGTTCGATTGAGCGAATCGAACAGACAAAAACGTTTTTCGCTGTTACTGTAGCCGCTACAGTAATAGCGAAAAATGTTTCCTTCCGTTCGATTCCCTCGATCGAACGGACGGGAATCACCCGGCCCAACTGATACACCGGGCGGGGGTGCGCTGCACGGATCAGACGGCGGCGGGCGGGGTGCACTGCACGGATCAGACGGCTGCGATCGATCCCGTGCTTTTAAGAGTCGGGCGGCCGGATCTGGCGTCCGATCGAAAGAATCGGACGGCTGCGGTTCGTCCCGGGCTTTTAATCTCGATCCGGCCGGTTTTTGGACACGTGGCGCGCGGGGAGCGGCTCCGGTGCAGTGTTCACGCTGCACCTGAGGTCCAGGCTCCCCGTCCCCTATATATATATATATATATATATATATATATATATATATATATATATATATATATATATATATATATATATATATATATATATATATATATATATATATATATATATATATATATATATATATATATATATATAGTAGTGATATATTGCGCCCGTTAACGTACGGCCTTAACGTGCGGCCACCCCCTTCGGGGTTTTTTTTTTATTTTTATTTTACGGATTGATCACCCACCCTTGGATTGGACACAAAAAATTTTAGCCCGATCCAAGACCTGTAGGCCGTCCAAATGTGTTGATCTTTTATCGGTCGTTCATTTTAATCGCCATTTTGATCAACATATTTGGACGGCCTACATGTCTTGGATCGGGCTGAAATTTTTTGTGTGTCCAATCCAGGGGTGGGTGATCAATCTCAAAAAAAAAAAACCAAAAATGCCCCCGAAGAGGGTGCCGCACGTTAAGGCCGCAATGTATCATACTCTCTCTCTCTCTCTCTCTATATATATATATATATATATATATATATATATATATATATATATATATATATATATTGTTGGAATTGGATCCGTTTATCAGAGTCGCAGCGGAAGCAAAAGAAAGATCCAAAGATCATACAGTGTATGTTTCATTACAATTAACTCTTCAAAACACTCTACATGCAAATCTATGATCTTAGCATATGTGCGAACACCCTAGAGGCATACTACGATCTACGGAAGACATGCATGCATCTATTTAGATATTTAGATTCATCATACCTTATGGATCTATGATCCGAAGATGACGGAACGATGAAGAACCACACATGAATCGCTAGGGAAACTGTCGGATAGCACCTTGTCCTTTGCGAATTGAAGAATCCTCGAAATCCCGTCTCTGAGTGCAAGGATTATGAACCGACGGAGGAATCCGTTGCGAAGACGATGGCAAACCGCGAGATTTTCTCCTCCTCTTTCTCCTTTCTTCCTTCTTCTTCCTTCCTCTTTCTTCTCCTTTCTTCTTCCTCTGTTTTCCTTGGCCGAAACCACAAAGGAGAAGCTAAAGGAGGGGTTCGGATTTTATGGAGGTGAGGAGCCTTAGGGCCCCCTAATACATATAGGGTCGGTCTCCTAGTGCCCATGGGCAACCTAGGGCCGGCCCTAATAGGATTAGGATGAGGGGGGGGGGGGGGGCGGTTTTTAGGGATTCCAAGTGTCTATCGTGAAGCCCGGACGAAAACGCCCTTCACGAAAAGTGGAAAACTGAAAGAGAGACTGAGTGAGGTGCGCTACTCGGAATCGAGTTCCGTCAGCGCCCATGAGCTCCTGGAATTATTCCGCTCATTCTAAGATCCATATTAAATATGTTCTGAGCCATATTTCAGTATTTACCAAAATACCCCTACGGCCCGTAACACATGTGAATTAGATTCTTAGGCTCCGGACTTGCGCTCCATCGCGCTACTTCGCATCCAACGTATCCAACTAGATCGGGGAACAATTCCTATACGCAATGATAGGGTGGAACCTTCAGGGTTCGGGATCTCTAGCTCCAACCAGATCCCTGATTAACTGTTCCGGTGACACACCGAAAGTTTCGTTAATCAGCCATAATCCGATTAACCCGCGTAGCCACCTAGAGTGCGACGTGAGTTGAACTCTAGTGATCCTAAACTTATGTTACTCCCTCGTAACCCTGTTCTCTACTATACTCCGATAATCCTCAGTCCCTCCTATTACTGGTGCCATGATACGACTCGGGCGGTGGGGAGCACCATCAGATCCCGATCGATCATCTGACTAGGGTTTGATGACTTGTCATCTATAACACCACACACCTTTCGGTGCTATGCCTAGCATCCGGAACGTCGTCAGTCATACTGACAACCACCAGGCCTGGGTTAACTGTGTGGACAGATTGACTCATCAAAACGCACCCATCCATCACTGGACGTCGGATAACCTGTAGGGATTACATGTCACTCAAGCGCCAGCCGGGTAACCCAACATACCGTGGTATTGGACTATGGAAGGTCCGCACACATTGGCACATCAAAGCACCACCAACTGGTTGGCCCAGTGATCATGGTCCCTCAGGGTTAAAGACAGATTATCTATAGTAGTAAGATGGTTTCTGCACCAGTGTTTGAATCACTGAACTGTGCACCATCTTTGTTCCTGTTCAACACGATCATCGTGCTTGGTCAGGTGAATGGAAATCCCACGTTCCCGTGGTGGAGACTTCACCACATCCTCTACCTGCCAACAGCTTGTTCTCCGTGAAGCGACCGGCATCACTTAAGCTGTGAACTAGTTCTAGGTCTACATAGAACTGGTCCACTGAGTCTCCCAAGCATGGATCCTCCATGCGCCTCAGTGGCCTACTGTGTTCCCTAGGGTTCTTTTATTATATGAGTATTATCATATACCAGAGTAGTATTCTAATTAAAGCAATAACCAAAGTCATCTTTATTAATGTTAATACAGAAATTCCACGCTAAGGACACACGAGCTACAACAATCTCCCACTTAGCCTAGCGGGGAACAACAGTCTTAACTCTCATGGCATCCACATGCTTCTCAAAAGCCTTGGTCGGTAACGCCCTTGTGAAACGGTCCGCCATGTTATCTGCAGACGACACCTGAGTCACTGCAACCTCCCCTCGCTTCTGCAAGTCCCGATAATGTAGTATTTCCGCTCGATATGCTTGCTCTTCTGGTGATATCTTGGCTCCTTGGATTATGCTACCGCTCCACTATTATCACAGTAAAGGACAATAGGATCTTGAGCTCCCGGTACGCATCCTAAGTCCGTGAGGAACTTCTTGAGCCATACCGCCTCATTAGCTGTTTCGCACGCCGCAACGTACTCAGCCTCTGTCGTCGAATCCGTGATGCATCCCTGCTTCATGCTCCTCCAACTGACAGCTCCTCCTCCTAATGAAAACACAAACCCTGACGTCGATCTCCTGGATTCCGGATCTGACGCAAAGTCAGAATCCGTATACCCAATCGGTGTCAGTTCCTGTGAAGAGTAAACTAACTCATAATCTCTCGTCCTACGGAGATACTTGAGTATACTTTTCACAGCAGTCCAGTGCCCTGGACCCGGATTTCACTGATACCTGTCCATCATGCCTACTGCATAGCATATATCTGGTCTCGTGCACTGCATAGTATACATCAGACTCCCTACAACCGAAATATAAGGTATCTTCTGCATCTCTGCCCTCTCCTCAGGAGTCTTAGGACCCTGATCCTTGGACAACTTCATTCTATATCTGAATGGAACCAGTCCTTTCTTGGAGTTGTGCATACTGAATCTGACCAAGATATATCTATGTAGGCTAACTGTGACAGCGAAAGAGTCTTGTTCTGGCGATCTCGAGTTATCTTGATCCCCAGAACATAACTCGCTTCACCCAGGTCTTTCATGTCAAATTGAGAGGATAACCACACCTTCACTGTAGACAACGTTCCAACATCGTTTCCAATGAGCAGGATATCGTCTACGTAAAGCACTAGAAAAACTACTGCAGTCTTATCGCTCCTTTTATAAACACATGGTTCATCCACGTTCTGCTCAAATCTATAAGACTGGATAGCCTGATCAAAACGCATGTTCCAACTTCTGGATTCTTGCTTCAGTCCATAAATGGACCTTTGCAACTTGCATACCAGACTTTCCTGACCTTTTGCGACAAAGCCTGGAGGCTGAGACATATAGATGTCTTCTTCCAAATCCCCGTTGAGGAATGCGGTCTTGACGTCCATTTGCCAGATCTCCCAATCATAATGGGCTGCAATGAACAAGAGAATCCGGTTAGACTTAAGCATAGCCACTGATGAAAAGGTTTCGTCATAGTCGATCCCTTCTCGCTGGGTATAACCCTTAGCGACTAGTCTAGCTTTGTAAGTCTCAACGGTACCATCCGGACCTCTTTTCCTTTTGTACACCCACTTACACCCAACAGGTTTAATATTGTGAGGTGGTGTTACAAGTGTCCAGACGGAATTTTAGGACATCGATGTCAGTTCTGCCTCCATGGCTTTCTGCCATGCTGCATGGTCAGAGGATACCATCGCTTTGTCATAATTCAGAGGATCATCCTCCTGAAACTCTGGATCCACCATAAAGGATTCTCCAATGTATCTATCAGGAGCACTTGTGGTCCTCCCACTGTGATGAGCCTGCGGTAGTTCCATAGGAGTCGATTCTACAGTATCGTTTATCTTAGTGGTATCGGCTCCCACTACGTTTTCTGTCTGCGTACTCCTATCAGTACCAAGCAATTCTTCAAGAACTACTTTACTGGTGGGCTTATGGTCTATTAAATAATCCTGCTCCATGAATATGGTGTTCGTTGAGACGACTACCTTTCTATCCTCAGGATCATAAAATAAACCACCCTTTGTCCCTTTTGGATACCCAACGAACAGACATACCTTAGTTTTTGACTCCATCTTATCTCGCTTGTCCTTTCGCACATGTGCTGGACAACCCCAAATCCTAAAGTGTTGTAGGCTTGGCTTTCACTTCAACCACAGCTCCTAAAGAGTTAGGGGCACTGACTTTGATGGAACAAAGTTCAAAGTATATGCTGCCGTCTCTAGGGCATATCCCCAAAAACTAGGTGACAATGTTGTATAACTCATCATAGTTCGAACCATGTCTAACAAAGTTCGGTTTCTCCTCTCAGATACACCGTTTTGTTGTGGTGTCTCTGGTGCAGTCAACTGGGATACGATCCCATGCTCACGTAGGTACCCAATAAATTCATCCGATAGGTATTCACCTCCTCGATCCGATCGAAGAGACTTGATACTTTTACCCGTCTGCTTTTCTGCTTCAGCTCTGAACTCCTTGAACTCATCAAAGGATTCAGACTTCTGCCGCATTAGGTATATGTATCTAAACCTCGAGTGATCATCCATGAAGGTGATGAAATACTCGAAGCCTCCTATTGCACGGACACTTATGGGCCCACATACATCAGTGTGTACCAACTCTAATACCTCCGTAGATCTGCTACCTTTGGCTCGGAAAGATCTTTTAGTCATCTTGCCTTCCAGGCAAGACTCACACATCAGTAGGCTTTCTGAAACATCTGGACTTAAAAGTCCTACCTTAACCAACCTGTGAATCCTGTCTGAGGCTATGTGTCCAAGCCTTAGATACCAAAGGAGTGTTGGGTTATCTGAGGGATTTTTCCTTTTAGATGAATTAACCACACAATCTTCAGTTATCCTGCTTATGATTGGAGTTAATTACATAGAGACCGTTCTGTATCTTTTCCTTACAAACAAAGGAACCATTCAATTTAATTGACACACCAGAAGCATCAAATAAAACTGAAAAACCTTCATTATTCAATAAAGAAACAGAAATTAAGTTTCGTCTCAAAGATGGTACATAAAGTATGTCTCTAAGTAATAAACTTCTTCCATCAAGGAACTGCAAGACCACATCTCCAACTGCTTCAGCCTCTGCCACGGTCTCAGTTCCCATGCTTAGGATCATCTCCCCATCATCCAGTTTTCTTGTCTCCTTGAACCCCTGCAAATTATTGCAAGCATGGTTAGTGGAACCAGAATCCACAATCCATGAAACTGGAGAACAACTGGATGCTATAAGGGATTCCACTATGTGGATTTGAGATATACCTGTCTCAGCCTTCTTGGGAGCCGCGCGGTAGTCGCCCTTCCAGTGCCCCTTCTTACCGCATCGGAAATATTTTTCTTTGGGCTTCGCTGGACTATTCTGCTTAGGAACCTGCAACTGCACCTGGCCCATCTTTACGGGCTTCTTAGACTTCCTTTTCTGAAACTTGCCTTTGGCTTTCAGAGAAGAATTCTGCTCTACGTTCAGGGATTGGGCACCTGCCTTCATCCCGTCCTCTACCGCCTGGAGCACCGCTAGGAGCTCTGTGTTAGAAATCTCCAACCGGTTAAGGTTGAAGTTGGTAACGAAGCCCTCAAACGTTCCTGACAGAGACGCGAGGAAAATATCGGTCTGGATCTCCGCATCCAAGATGACATCGAAGGAACCAAGCTCGTTCATATAGCCAAACAATTTCAGCATATAATCCTGAACTAAAGTCCCCTCTGCCATCTTTGTGGACATCAATTTCTTGATGGTCAAGTAACGAGTTACCCAACTACGACCCTCGAATATTTCCTTTAGGTCGAGCATCATGTCTGAAGCAAAGGCCATGTCTTCGACTTGCTTCTGAAAGACGGTCTGCAAGGATGCCACTATGTAGCACTTGTACATCTCATCAGCATCTAGCCAGTCTTTCCATTCCTTCAATTGAGCCTCAGTTGCACTTGGTCCCGGCATGGCCGGTTGAGGGGTACTTAGGGTAATTGTGTGTTTGCCAACCCTTAGAACGAGCATCAGGTTACGCTTCCAGTCCTTATAGTTTGGTCCCGTAAGTTTGTTATCATTAAGTATGGAGGCAAGGGGGTCGAGCTTGGTCATGATTTCTGTAAACAATGGTTCAAAGCAAAATTAGGGTTTATTACAATCTATTTCATGGAATTTAAAAATAGATAATGTTTACTCCAGCCGCTATGTCTCCACTAGCTCAAGTGAAAACATCCAGGAATCTAAATTCCCTGGGCTCGAGTACTGAGACTATCGGCCTTGAATTGGAGATAGCATCTCGGTGAGAGCATGGAACCGCTTCTGCCAACGGGGTTTTTACGACCCAGTCTTCATCAGAATTACCCATGGTAAACTGAAAGACCTCACAGTCTCCTTTTGGCCAGCTTTATGTGACCCGCGTGCGCAGTAACAGCGGCTTCACACAAGCTTTCGGATGCTTCCCACAAATCTAGGTGGTGTCGGTAGGGGGGTTCATAGGCTCCCGCGATGCAGAAAAAAACCGTCACCCACTGCCACTGGCATCCTCCATGTCCCGAAGGAAACCACTAGGTGAACCAGCATGGAAGGAAACACAGCTCTCACCCGGTGGAAATATCGAACTGCGTACCTCTCACCGAGACCCTTAGCCGGTTGATTGTGGAGGCCAAGGGCTCCTCTTTGGAGGAAACCTCTTACACATCCCTTCTTTATGAGGTTTTATGCATATCTAGAAACCTTTGGAAGATTACAAACCTTCCCGCAAAGCATTAGTCTCATCGAAAAATTTCATAGTCCCTACCTTGAATACTCAGCTTTTGCATTTTTTGCAAGGATCACATTACATAGATTCCAAGGATCTCGATACTTCACTAGTTTGCCCATAATCCTAAGATCTGGAGCCTAGCCTAAGGTCAACGTGGAAAGGACTCCCACTATGATGACGCCTCGTTCACAATTTGATGACTGATGTCATAATAGACCTCATCTCATTACAGGTTTCGATGCTGGCCAAATAGGGACTTCCGATAACCTTCACCGGACCTCAACCTAATGGTGGCATAACCAAATCGTGATGAGTTCATACTACCATCAAACGTTATCTAGAAACGGGTATCACACAATGAAATCCTAACCTAACTTGGTCACTAGGACCACGTGGGGAAAGGACATCCCACTAGGGTTATCATACTTCTTATGGAGATATTAGTTAATTATCTCTAAACAAATCTAACACTGCGTCTATCTCGGTGCACAGTACTTGGCTACCTGAACTACCACGATGGCGGTTACCACCTTTCCTTTTAGCTAGCCACCGGATTCGCACGTGTTAGAACCCTATAGAGACACCGATGAATCCATAAATTTAGTACTAACCCTAAGCCTGATCTAGAGACAAACTCACAAGCAAGATAGTAAAATTATCATCGGGGTTCTCTAAACAATAAGTAAAGAGAATCAACAGAAAAACATCTAAACTGAATCAAGTCCAGGGTCCGACCCCTGAACCTGAATAGCACAGCCAAGATGTCATGCTCTTCCGTTCTGCACGATCTCTGACGACGATCCCCATCATCGCCAACGTGCACGCTTTCGCCAAATCTTTGCACACCATGGTACCGCTTGTTCAAACCGTGGATGAACCATCATCTCCTTCTTCCTGTGACCGAAAAACCAACACGCTCCGAGCAAGTGCTCGTTCGTGTACAATTTCGTTAGAAAGAAAAGAAGACAATCCTAGAAACATGGCCAGGGAACCGAGGATGGTCAACCCCCACCCTCGCCCATCTAGAGCCTTAAAATCCACAAGCACAATAATAATCAATGCAAAATTTAAATCCAGGGTCCGACCCCCGGATGCATGCAATCACAGATTACTATTCAGCGCGGCACCTACAAAAAAACGATACATAGCACAATCCATATGCATGATCTACGCCGAACCCCGACGAAAACATATGCCATCATATATTCACATGATATTTTCACGAATTCATGCATGAAACATACACCAAAGCATGCTCTGATATCAATTGTTGGAATTGGATCCGCTTATCAGAGTCGCAGCGGAAGCAAAAGAAAGATCCAAAGATCATACGGTATATGTTTCATTACATTTAACTCTTCAAAACAATCTACATGCAAATTTATGATCTTAGCATATGTGCGGACACCCTAGAGGCATACTACGATCTACGAAAGACATGCATGCATCTAGTTAGATATTTAGATTCATTATACCTTATGGATCTATAATCCGAAGATGATGGAACGATGAAGAACCGCACTTGAATCGCTAGGGAAACTGTCGGATAGCACCTTGTCCTTTGCGAATTGAAGAATCCTCGAAATCCCGTCTCTGAGTGCAAGGATTACGAGCCGACGGAGGAATCCGTTGCGAAGACGATGGCGAGCCACGAGATTTTCTCCTCCTCTTTCTCCTTTCTTCCTTCTTCTTCCTTCCTCTTTCTTCTCCTTTCTTCTTCCTCTCTTTTCCTTGGCCGAAACCACAAAAGAGGAGCTAAAGGACGGGTTCGGATTTTATGGAGGAGAGGAGCCTTAGGGCCGGCCCCTCCCCCTCCCTAATACATATAGGGCCGGTCTCCTAGTGCCCATGGGCAGCCTAGGGCCGGCCCTAATAGGATTAGGATGAGGGGGGGCGGTTTTTAGGGATTCCAGGTGTCTATCGTGAAGCCCGGACGAAAACGCCCTTCACGAAAAGTGGAAAACTGAAAGAGAGACTAAGTGAGGTGCGCTACTCGGAATCGAGTTCCGTCAGCGTCTATGAGCTCCTGGAATTATTCCGCTCATTCTAAAATCCATATTCAATATGTTCTAAGCCATATTTCAATATTTACCAAAATATCCCTACGGCCCGTAACACATGTGAATTGGGTTCTTAGGCTCCGGGCTTGCGCTCCATCGCGTTACTTCGCATCCAGCGTATCCAACTAGGTCAGGGAACAATTCCTATACGCAACGATAGGATGGAACCTTCAGGGTTCGGGATCTCTAGCTCCAACCGGATCCCTGATTAACTGTTCCGGTGACACACCAAAAGTTCCGTTAATCAGCCCTAATCCGATTAACCCGCGTAGCCACCTAGAGTGCGACGTGAGTTGAACTCTAGTGATCCTAACCTTATGTTATTCCCTCGTAACCCTGTTCTCTACTATACTCCGATAATCCTCAGTCTCTCCTATTACTGGTGCCATGATACGACTCGGGCGGTGGGGAGAACCGTCAGATCCCGATCGATCATCTGACTAGGGTTTGATGACTTGTCATCTATAACACCACACACCTTCCAGTGTTATGCCTAGCATCCGGAACGTCGTCAGTCATACTGACAACCACCAGGCCTGGGTTAACTGTGTGGATAGATTGACTCATCAAAACGCACCCATCCATCACTGGACGTCGGATAACCTGTAGGGATTACATATCACTCAAGCGCCAGCCGGGTAACCCAACGTACCGTGGTATTGGACTATGGAAGGTCCGCACACGTTGGCACATCAAAACACCACACAACTGGTTGGCCCAGTGATCATGTTCCCTCAGGGTTAAGGACAGATTATCTATAGTAGTAAGACAGTTTCTACACCAGTGTCTGAATCACTGAACTGTGCACTATCTTGGTTCCTATTCAACACGATCATCGTGCTTGGTCAGGTGAATGGGAATTCCACGTTCCCGTAGTGGAGACTTCACCATATCCTCTACCTGCCAACAGCTTGTTCTCGGTGAAGCGACCGGCATCACCTAAGCTGTGAACTAGTTATAGGTCTACACAGAACTAGTCCACTGGGTCTCCCAAGCATGGATCCTCCATGCGCCTCAGTGGCCTACTGTGTTCCCTAGGGTCCTTTTATTATATGAGTATTATCATATACCAGAGTAGTATTCTAATTAAAGCAATAACCAAAGTCAACTTTATTAATGTTAATACAGAAATTCCACGCTAAGGACACACGAGCTACAACATATATATATATATATATATATATATATATATATATATATATATATATATATATATATATATATATATATATATATATATATATATATATATATATATATATATATATATATATATATATATATATATATATATATATATATATATATATATATATATATAGGAGAGGGATACTCTTACTCATGGCCTCTTACTCATATAGTTACCTATGATCCGGGCCGTCCATTAGTTCCCGACGTACAGTTCGGATTAGATAGGGAGTTAAAACAATGGTGTCCGCATTAAATATGGGCTTTTAATACGGGCATTTAATGCGGACACTATTGCTTTAACTCCCCATCTAATTCGAATCGTACATCGGGATCTAATAGACGGCCCAGATCATAAGTAACTATATAAGTAAGAGGCCATGAGTAAGGATATCCCTCCCCATATATATATATATATATATATATATATATATATATATATATATAGGGGAGGGATACTCTTATTAATGGAATCTTACTAATGAAAGTTACAAATCGCCTTTTACCTACCTAGAGGTTTCAGAATTTGATGAAACTTGGTGGGGATGCTCTCTATGTCAATTTGATCATCCTCACCAAAAATCATCAAATTCTATAACCTCTAGGGGTATCAAAGATGTTATTCAAATTAACTGTTAAAATGAACGGTCGATAATGCTTCTAACATTTGATGCCCCTAGAGGTTATAGAATTTGATGATTTTTGGTGAGGATGATCAACTTACCATAGAGAGCATCCCCACCAAGTTTCATCAAATTCTGAAACCTCTAGGTTAGGTAAAAGGTGATTTATAACTTTCATTAGTAAGATTCCATTAGTAAGAGTATCCTTGCCCATATATATATATATATATATATATATATATATATATATATATATATATATATATATATATATATATATATATATATATATATATATATATATATATATATATATAGAGAGAGAGAGAGAGAGAGGATACGGGGTATAGGATGGCGGCCTATTTCGACGAAATGGGCAGCCGCCCATTTGATGCTCCTAGGAGTCTTAGAATGTGCTGATTTTTTGTGAGCATAAACATCTTATCTTAGATCGAACACCCACAAAAAATCAGCGAATTCTAAAACTTTTAGGGGCATCAAATGTAATATTTCAGATTAACGATGACAACGAACGCTCGATAAAACTTCTAACATTTGATGCCCCTAGGAGTTTTAGAATGTATTGATTTTTAGTGGGTGTTCTATCCAAGATAAGATACTTATGCTCACAAAAAATCAGCACATTCTAAGACTCCTAAGGGCATCAAATAGGTGGCTGCCCATTTTTTCGAAATAGGCTGGCAGCTCATTTCCCGTTTCCTCTCTCCCCCCCCCCCTTTCTCTCTCTCTCTCTCTCTCTCTCTCTCTCTCTATATATATATATATATATATATATATATATATATATATATATATATATAATACGGGGTATGAGCTGACAGCCTTTTTTTTCATTTGGGTTGTCAGTTGTCAGCTAACAGCCGTCCGATGCAAATCACAGACTGCCCCTTTCATTATGCACTCAGCCCCCTCCCTGCACCTTAGCCCCCTCCCCGATCTCCACTCCGGCGCCCCGACTAGCTCTCCCCCTCCCCGACGAAAAGCCCCCTTTTCCCTCCCCCTCCTGTAGCCCCCACCATCCCCTCTGGCGGCGTCCGTCCCCTCCCCCTCCGGCAACACCCTCCGGCGTCACCCCCCTCCGGCAGCAGCCCCGACCCCGACCAGCCTCTCCCCCTCCCCGACGACCATCGACGGGTGGCTGCCGGTGGGGAAGGAGGAGATCAGAGGGGGAGGGGAGTGACAGGGCTGAGCTTGGGGCTAGATCGGCGCCGGAGGGGGACGGAAAGGGGGCTGGTCGTTGGGGAGGGGGAGAGCCTGGTCGGGGCACCGGACTGGAAGGGGGACCGGGGTCGGGGCTTCTACCGGAGGGGGTGACGCCGGAGGGCACACTGAAGGGTTTTAGTGAGTGAGAGGGAGAGAGGGAGAGAGAGAGAGAGGAGATCGGGGAGGGGGCTGAGGTGCAGGGAGGGGGCTGAGTGCATAATGAAAGGGACGGTTCATGATTTGCATCAGACGGCTGTTAGCTGACAGCCCAAATAAAATAAAGGGCTGCCAGCTCAAACCCCGTATTCTCTCTCTCTCTCTCTCTCTCTCTATATATATATATATATATATATATATATATATATATATATATATATATATATATATATATATATATATATATATATATATATATATATATAATACAGGGTATGAGCTGACAGCCTATTTGGCAATTTGAGCTGTCAGCTCCTAGCCATCCGATTCAATCCATCCAACCGTCCGATTTAAAAAAAAAACAGTTGTAACCTTATCTCCCCCCTCCTCTCTCTCTCTCTCTCTCTCTCTCTCTCATTCTCGTGCTGAAACCCCGACACCGGCGGCCCCCTTCAACGGCCACCATCATCCCCTCCGGTAGCCACCTAGACCATGACGACCTTCTCTGGCAGCCACCTAGACTACGATGACCCTCTCCGGCAGCCACCCCGACCCCGGCAACCCTCCAGCAGCCACCTAGACCCCGGCGACCCTCCGGCAGACACCCAGACCCCGATGACCCTCTCCGGCAGCCACCCTGACCTCGGTGACCCCCTCAGGCCAGGCCCACGGCTACGATCTCCCTTCCCGACCACCGGCTGGGGCTGCGATCTGTTAGAGGGGACTGACGGCACCGGAGGGCGTTGGAGGAGGAGTGTGATTCACCGGTGGGGGCTTTCCGGCACAAGAGGAGGAGTGCGATTCGCCTGCGGGGGCTTGACGGTACCGGAGGGCGTCAGAGGGCGAGGCTGCGGCGGAGGGGGAGTGCGATCCACTGGTCGGGGGCTGCCAGAGTGGAGTGCGGTCGGGGCTGGTGCGATCGGCGCCTGAGGTGGAACTGGATCGGCGCCGGAGGGGAGTGAGGTCGGTGGTCAGGTTTCAGCCACACACACACAGAGAGAGAGAGAGAGAGAGAGAGAGAGAGGGGGGGGGTGGTGGGGCTTGGGTGTTATACAGCTGTTGGTTTTTATTTTTAAATTTTTTTTTGATTCTGTCCATTTAAAAGCTGACACATGGCTGGCAGCTCAAATTGCAATGGGCTGTCAGCTCATACCCCATTCTCTCTCTCTCTCTCTCTCTCTCTCTCTCTCTCTTTCTATCTCTCTCTCTCTCTCTCTCTCTCTCTATATATATATATATATATATATATATATATATATATATATATATATATATATATATATATATATATATATATATATATATATATATATATATATATATATATATATATATATATATATATATATATATATATATATATATAAAGAGAGAGAGAGAGAGAAGGAGAGGAATGTTACAGTGAGCTGTGAGCTACGGGTGGAGAAAATGAGCTGCCCTCATTTTGATCCCCCTAGGAGTTTTGAAATTTGATGAAATTTGGTGAGGGTATTATCTAGGATAAGATGATCATCCTCACCAATTTTTACCAAATTCTAAAACTTCTAGAGTCATCAAATGGTAGAAGCAAAATTAAAGGTCACTGCGGACGGTAGATAATGCTTCTACCATTTGATGACCCTAGAAGTTTTCGAATTTGATGAAAATTGGTGAGGATGATCATCTTATCCTAGATAACACCCTCACCAAATTTCATCAAATTCCAAAACTCCTAGGGGGATCAAAATGAGGGCAGCTCATTTTCTCTACCAGTAGCTCACAGCTCAACATAACAGCTATATATATATATATATATATATATATATATATATATATATATATATATATATATATATATATATATATATATATATATATATATATATATATATATATATATATATATATATATATATATATATATATATATATATATATATATATATATATATATATATATATATATATATATATATATATATATATATATATATATATATATATATATATATATATATATATATATATATATATATATATATATATATGGGGACGGGGAGCCTGGACCTCACGTGCAGCGTCAACACTGCACCCGCGCGGCATGGATGCCAAGTGTCTGGAAATAATCGGGAAATCGGTGACGGATCAACGCTCTAATTGCCGGATCAATCCTCAGCCACCCGATCGAAGCATCCAACGGCATGGATTCCCCCGCGGGCTGAGTCTCGCTGTTACTGTGGCGGGCACAGTAACAGCGAGATTTACTGTGGCCCGTTCGATTCGATCGATCAGACATATCGTATTCATTTGGGATTGAAATGGTCGTCTGGGTGAATCCCACCCGTCTGATCGATCGAATCGGACGGGCCAAATCAATCTCGTGGTTACTGTAGCGGCTACAGTAACCGCGAGATTGATTTGGTCCGTCCGATTTGATCGATCAGACGGGCCAGATTCACACACACAGCATAACAGCCGGCCGGTATTTGTTTGAGCCGTTGATCACATGATCTAACGGCCGGGATTCATTCCAGCCTTAAATCTCGCTGTTATTGTGCCCGCCACAGTAACAGCGAGACTCAGCCCGCGGGGGAATCCATGCCGTTGGATGCTTCGATCGGGTGGCTGAGGATTGATCCGACAATTAGAGCGCTGATCCGTCCCCGATTTCCCGGTTTTTCCCAGACTATATATATATATATATATATATATATATATATATATATATATATATATATATATATATATATATATATATATATAGGGAAATGAGTTCCTATGACATGTCATAGGGTGTACCCTATGACATATGATGAGTTAGTAACCCTAGAATATTTAGAATGTTCTAAATTTTTTTGAGGATGATCACCCTATCTTAGATAGGACCCCCACAAAAAATCGGTTCATTCTAAAACTTCTAGAGGCATCAAATATGATTTTCAATTTAACGGTTAAAATGGATGGCCGATAAAGCTTCTAGCATTTGATGCCCCAACAAGTTTTAGAATGCTTTGATTTTTTGTGGACATTCTATCTAAGGTAAGGTGATCACCCTCTAAAAAATTCAGCACATTCTAGCATTACTAATTCACCATATGTCATAGGGTACTCCCTATGACATGTCATAGGAACCCAGTCCTCATATAGGGAAATGAGTTCCTATGACATGTCATAGGGTGTACCCTATGACATATGATGAGTTAGTAACCCTAGAATATTTAGAATGTTCTAAATTTTTATGAGGATGATCACCCTATCTTAGATAGGACCCCCACAAAAAATCGGTTCATTCTAAAACTTCTAGAGGCATCAAATATGATTTTCAATTTAACGGTTAAAATGGATGGCCGATAAAGCTTCTAGCATTTGATGCCCCAACAAGTTTTAGAATGCTTTGATTTTTTGTGGACATTCTATCTAAGGTAAGGTGATCACCCTCTAAAAAATTCAGCACATTCTAAACATTCTAGCATTACTAATTCACCATATGTCATAGGGTACTCCCTATGACATGTCATAGGAACCCAGTCCTCATATATATATATATATATATATATATATATATATATATATATATATATATATATATATATATATATATATATATATATATATATATATATATATATATATATATATATATATATATATATATATATATATATATATATATATATATATATATATATATATATATCGAGAACTTGAAGAAGAATTTAAATCTTGTTATACTCAAAATAAGATAAATTTGATTCACATCCCAAAATTGATGTACTTACTAGTTCCTATGGCCCCCACCCCCCCTTTCTCCATCACCTCCGGCAGGGGAAAGTGGAGGAGGCAGTTATGATGGAAAGGGACGTGATGGGGAAGGGGAGTTGACATTGACTCCGACGATGTGAAAGGAGGAGGGGAGGCGATGGCGGATCCGACAATAACGAAGGAGGGGTAATCGGTAAGGTATGAGATGGGGTAAGGGTTGGAGGTGGGGTAAGTGGAGGGCATACTTAGCACCCAAACAATCTATGGATAAAGAGAGTGGGGGGAAACGGGGTATGTTGAGTAATTTTGGGATGTGATTAGAATTACCCAATAATAATTGATCTAGCGAAGAATGGTCGAGAGACGGGTAGGTTGTGCTCTTTTGAAGTAGCAATTGAAGATCTGAAAGCAAAAGGTTGGAAGAGAACAAAGAAGTAGCTCTTAGAGGGGGGAAAGAGGCATATGGAGAGAGGGGACCACCACCACCACCCTCTATTGCATCAATTGATGCTTTTCTCTGCATCTATGGAGGTTTGGTTCTATCCAGTGGGGATATTCGGATCCGGGTCCTTTCTATACTTCGGATCAGCATAATTTTGTTGTCCCATCCCTTTCCTTCTGGCTATTGCCCCCCATGTTGATCCTGTTATGTCCCTATCCTTGTTGGAACAGGGTGCATCTCCAAACGGTGTAACCCATGGTCGGAAAATTTTTAGATTTGCTACTCATAACCTTATTTACCAATGCCCTATTGAACTCACTCCTCGTTTGGGCCCACTTCTTTTGGGCTTTATCGAGAGCCCAACTTGAAGGATACAAAAGCAAAGGGCGGAAGCCCTAGCTCAGCTCCTAGATAGACCTGTCAACGGATCGGATTCAGATCAGATTCGGCTATATCCAAATCTACTCCATTAAGTAAACGGGTTATCGGATTCGGACCGTTATCGGATCATCGGATTAAAAAAGCCAAACCATATCCATTTAAGTACGAATTGGATCAGATTCAGATCTGAATCCTGATCATTGAGAGGTCTACATCGATCGGATGGGTATGATATCATTGAGCATCGAATCTGCAGAAGAACAAGAGAAATGCTATTCAGCCTGAAAGTTTCCTCGATTCCGCTCGGTACGACTAACGTGGCAGCGTACAACTGGTGGATGAATTTCACTGGCGACATTTCAATCTTTAGCACCACTAGTTGCATGCTGCCTCGTCAGTCGTACCGAGCAGAATCGAGAAAACCTTCGAGCTGAATAGCATTTCTCGAAGAACAATGCATTCCTGATTCAAGACTCGGAAGAGCCAGGATAAAATCTGAGTCTGGATCAGTGGATCATGAGAATCTTTTTTATACCGAACCTAGGGCCTTAGGTCTAAAGCAATCTAATCTAGCAGTGAATAAAATATAATATTTTATGTTATAATTTGTTGAATCGGGTCCTTATGGATCGGATTGGTCTAAATTCATATCCGATTTGTTAAGTAAACAGGCAATCGGATTCGAGTCGTTATCTGATCATCGAATTATAAATTCCATCCATATCTATTCTCATCCTTACACTTCATAAAATAAAAACCTCTCGTGTGGAGAAAGATGAAGGGAGTTGGAGATTGAAGAACCTTGGTGTCTTTCAAATGGATTTTTGCTTTCGAATTCGTGAGCATCAAATCCACCCATCCGATTTCATTCTCTTGGTATGCTCTTTGGTAAGAGTTTCAAACTCTTCCACTTGTTACCCACCATTGGTCATGATTTATAAATATGAGGAAATCTCTAGTGCTATCTACAGAGTAAAACATTATAATCCAACCATTTCATATAGCGAAGAACATTCGGAGGTTAACCTGTGATTTTCTTCCTTCGTCTTAAAGGGTTTTCACGTAAATCTAGTGTGTGCTTTGATTTGTTGGTTTGAATTGTCTTTCTCGTATTGTGATTACATTTGTTGTCTCTCTACTTCTCCATCAGCTTGCACAAAAAAGAAAAAACGATAGAAGATTTTTCCAACATGCCCCAAATCAATTTTAACAAGCTTAATTCAATTATGTAGCCAATAATCCTATCTTCTGTCCTCTTTGGTCATACTTCTCTAATGCTTGAGTTGAATCGTGTTATTTTCCCGAGAATGGGAAATCCCTGCGATAGGAATCCATTCCAATGTTCTTTCCACAAATCCACCATGAGCAAGGGATGCACAAATCTTCCAATCTAGTCTCACATATAGAGGTATACTAATAAGAAACCCGGACAATGTCCTGATGAAGTTGATGCACGCCACTTAGCACAGACGAAATCACAATTGTCCAATAATGAGCATTCTAGAGTGATTGAGATTCACTCCTCCATGTGATTCACTTGTTAGTGAGAGAAAGAGAGATAGTACTAACGATTTTTCTAATTAACATCAAATGATAATTAAATGTTATTGATTGGGTATTTATCATCTTTCTAGTAGGTTTTTAATAAGATTTTTGTGAGAGCCGCCTTCACACACAAAAAAAGATTCTGGCTCTTCAAAAGTCGTTGATGTGTCATAACATGAAAGGGAAGGCTTCATTTTAGTAATATACTAGTAAGAAACCCGAGCAATGCCCGAATGAATTTGATGCACGCCAGTTAGCACAGACAACATCACAACCGTCCGAGTGTGATTCACTTGTTAGAGAGAGAAAGAGAGATAGTACTAATGATTTTTCTAATTAATCAAATGACCATTAAATATCATTGCATGGGCATTTATCATCTTTATAGTAGGTTTTTAATTGGATTTATAAGAGAGCCGCGTTCACACATGAGAGCTGTGTTCACAACATGGGACTGAGGGCTCCATTTTAGTATTATACTATTAGACTAGTAAGAAATCTTGGCAATGCCCAAATGAGTTTGATGCACGCCATTTGGCACAGACGACCACGCAACTATTCGAAGAAGTGTGAAATCTAAAGTGAGTATGATTACTTGTTTGAGAGAGAGAGAGAGATATTAACATCAAATGACCATTAAATACTATTGAATGAGTATTTATAATATTTATTGTAGGTTTTTAATAGGATTTAAAAGTTAGCCGCGTTCATACACGGAAGAAGGATTATGGCTCTTTAAAAGACGTCCATGTGTCACAACACGGGAAAGAGGTTTCCATTTTAGTATAGATACTAGTAAGAAACCCAGGCAATGCCCAGATGTGCTTGATGCATGCCATTTGGCAAAGACGACATCACAACAGTTCGAAAGGTGCGAAATCTGAAGTGTGATTCATTTGTTAGAGAGAGAGATTAATATCAAATGACCATTAAATGCCATTGAATGAAAATTTATCATCTTTATGGTAGGTTTTTAAATGGATTTAAAAGAGAGCCGCGTTCACAACTGAAAGAAGAATTCTAACTCTTTAAAAGACGTCCACGTGTCACAATACAGGAGAAAGACTTCCATTTTAGTACCCGAGCAATGCCCGAATATGCTTGATGCACGCCGTTTGGCAAAGACGACATCCAACTGTTCGAAGAAGTGTGAAATTTGAAGTGAGTGTGATTCATTTGTTAGAGAGAGAAAGAGAGATTACCATCAAATGACCATTAAATGCCATTGAATGAAAATTTATCATCTTTATGGTAGGTTTTTAAATGGATTTAAAAGAGAGCCGCGTTCACACACGGAAGAAGAATTCTAGCTCTTTAAAAGACCACGTGTCACAACACGGGAGAGAGACTTTCATTTTAGTATAGATATATAGATATAGATATATAGACTAGTAAGAAACCTGGGTAATGCCCGGATGAACTTGATGCACGCCACTTGGCACAAATGACATCACAGCCATCCGAAGAAGTGTGCGATCTGGAGTGAGTGCGATTCACTCATCCGGATGTGATTCACTTGTTAGAGAGAGAAAAGAAGATAATATTAATGAGTTTTTTAATTAACATCAAATGACCATTAAATACCATTGCATGGATATTTATCATCTTTATAATATGTTTTTAATATGATTTATGAGAGAAAGCCGCGTTCACACACGGGAGGAGGATTCTGGCTCTTCAAAAGTGGTCAATGTGTCACAACAAGGGTGAGAGGGCTCCATTTAGTATTATACTATTAGACTAGTTGCTAACCCCGTGCATTGCACGGACCGATTGATAATAATATGTCGTTGCTCGATCAATGCCTCTTCTTCTCCAAGCCCAGACGACCAAGATATAGATAATATATAAAGCATTATCCTTGTTGAATGACAGAGAGGGCCTAACTTGCAAATATTTCGACATTTGCCTTCAACATTTTGAACAAAAAATAAATCCAAATCAAATGACGTCAAATTTATTATAAAAAAAACTCAAATGTCCGCGTGAAAGAAATGGAACAATAGATCAACTTCCAAAACAACTATCACATCAAAACATAATCAATTAATCTTTGCAATGGAATACTAAAAATGCTGCAATATGTTAACTTCTCACCTTTGATGTGGAGGGGGTGGGCAACTATTGTATGACATCCGAGGTGCAACGGCGACGTGATTGTCCATGATGGCGAAGCTATTAGTCTTAAAGCCCGTAGGGTGGTATGTCGGAGGTGCTCTGAGCAGATGACAGACGACTTAAGGCTATATCGTCGAACTTATCTTCTATCAAAATGACACATGGTGCATTCTTTAAAACTATATGCATTCAAAGCTGGCCGATTTTTTTTTTTCTATAGCAAAGATTATGAATGTCATTGAATGAGGCTCCATGCGCAGGACAATAAGAAGCTATCATCCCAAAAGAAAAAAAGGGGGTTTACGATCTATCCTTTCAATATATTTTCATTTCATTAAGGACAAACAAAACTTTCATATTAAAGTGATCAACAGTTCAAAGTTTAATTATAAAAGGTCACGCAGGTGATAAAATGACCCATACGCCCTTCATTAACCATAAAACGTTTCATAATTTCACAATAATTTCAAAACTTTTTTGTCGGGAAACCCTAACCTTGACTCCACTTCTATACCCTAAATAGTGAACCCTAACCCCAATTCTATACCATAAGTAGTGAACCCTAACCTTGCTTCTATACCCCCCATTACTAAACCCTATAACCCTAAACCTAACTCTATTCCTAATTTTATACCCTAAATAATAGTGAACCATAACCCTAAGCCTAACGAGATGAGTGATCACAGAACTAAACCTATCTCATGGATAGTTTTAGTATTTAAAAAAAATACATAAAAAAAAACGGTTGAAAGGGTACCTCTTATGGCGATATTCAGGTGTACAATATTAGCTCATAATCTAAACCCATTTCGTGGACTACATGTAAACGGATAGTATTTGGTGGAGTTATAATGTGAGCCAATACTATTACAGTGGACCTAAGCCTCATTACCCCCAAAGAAAAAAAAGACAAGTACACAACCTCCCCCAAAAGGTTGAACAAAAAAATTTCACATCATCAACTTGACTTCAAATAACCCATGAATCTAGATACTAGTTGGCACATAGGAGATTGGAGCCCATTAAGATCTCGAATCATTCTATCACATTCGATCAGTGTAAGATTTCTCTCAATGAGGGAAACAGTGAACATTTAGCTAATCTCTTTAGGGTATATTGATGCCGTCTGTCGAACATCACTCTCGATCACATCCGTCCGTACACAAAACTCAGTTTCAGAATCGCACAAGACTTGAATCGGAAGCTCAGGGCACCACCATCTACATAGTAAAATATACTTGCACCTCCCTGTTTCATTCTCGGGAAATTATTAACTGTTAAGCAATATTATACAGGCCATAAAACTACAAATGTTGAAAGATTACAAGAAAGCACAATGCTATTCATCCCGAACATTTACCCCGAATAGTTTAAACAGAATGGCATGGCATCCAATCACAGCATCTCTTTGGCTCTTTGGCTGACAATCGGGGCTGAGTGTGATTCACCGGTCGGGGCTGGGTGTAACAGACAGTTGTGATCGTGACACGCCATTCTGCTTCAAAGATATCGGTATAACATTCAGGGCAAACAGTATTTTCCTACAAGAAAAGGTACTGTTACCTGATTTCCCTTGATTGGTGTGCGGCCTGAATTCTCCCAACACTTCATAAAGCACAAGTTCATCGATCTTGAGAGGATTTTTATAACCAGGAAGAAAGAGTGAGGATGGTGCACTTACACGAATTTCTAGCTGAAGCAGCTCACCACGTCGCAGTTGATATAGCCAATTAGGGTTTGTCTTCGTCTTCAGCGTTCAGTGGTCCATATATCACGTCCATATAGTGTTCAATCATTCTCATAGTCAGGCCCGGGAATCTGTGAGGACCATTGGGTTGTAAATCTATCTTGATAAACGGCCACCTCATCTCCTGTGCCGCCTCACATTCCTCCATCCCATCTCCGATCACACAGAACCTGACGTCGGGACCACCAAACCGCTCCTTAATCCACGAAAAACACTGGCGCTTCCCCACTTCCCACGAGCTGTACACTGAAATTGCAGAAATTACCATCAAGAATACAATAGAGGAATCCAAAATGTAATTTGCATATTGTAGATTAAGTGTGCGCTCATTCCAGTAAGGCCATGTTTGGTTGCTTGTAGTTCCAACTACACATAGTTCCCACTACCGCATTTTGAACTACGGTTGTTTGGTTTGCTGGTGGTTGAAAACTTGTATTTCCAAATCCGTTCTATGGTTATGGTGTAGTTGTGAATTTATTCCTAAATCTATTGTTGTTGGGTTTTTGTTTTTGATGTAGTTCGACCCAATCAACCATGAATACCAGCAGCTGTAGTTGGAATTCACACCTTTTTTCACTGTAGTTCCAATTACAGAAAAAGGAGTCTTGGTGTAGTCAAAACTACATAAATTGACTACCGTGTAATAAACCAAATAGGTGTAAAACTCAAGTTGTAGTTCTAACTGTAGTAATTGGAACTACAAATACGCCAACCAAACACAGCCTAAGGGTGAAAGCAATGAGCCCAGTATATGTTGCACAGAACCAAACAATATAAGCTGTCCGACCTTTGAAAAAAGGAAAATGGCTTCTTGTATTTCAGAAAAAAGAAAAACATGGTACAATTTATGATCCTCCACAGTGATAGACCTTTATATCCAGTATAATTAATTGTATGTGGCAGTTAAATGTCATTGGAAACCTTAAAGTTTTGAAGACCCAGAATGGAAGCATAAAAGTAACATCATATGCCGATGTATAGAAATGGAACATATACAAAAAAAAAAAAGACACACTGTTATGATTGATACATGAGTCCAATAATGGACCATCATGCCTAAAAAGCACAACCTTTATGTCACGCCATAGTCAATCAGGTGATCCATTATGGAACTACAGATCTCGCAGAAAGTTAATGCAACGCTATAGACCCATCAAATTGGATGGCCTTTACTTTAATTGATTGACAATCGATAAGTATGATGTCCTTCAGACAGGAAAATGAATATGGAGTTGTTGGGTTACTTGGGCTGGGTAACACTACACGTGGGCTCATACTCACATGCATAGCTTCTTATCTTTTGTTTTTTTTTTTTTGTTTACATTACAACAATGCAAATCCATGGCATAAGGAACAACCTTTTGCAGATTCAATGAGTAGTAAATTAACGTCTCACTAAAGCAAACACAATAGGTCTCCATATATATTTCATCAAAAGACTTACTTTTTCTAACTTCATCACATTAAGGGAACCCTAATGTGATTTGAGAATTAAAATAAAAAGGAGAACAATAGCTACAGGAAAGAGAACGAGCGAGCATAGAAATAGCCAAAAATAGCACGGACCATTATCATGCAAAATGACGTCATCCAACCGAAAGAGCAAACATTTGACAAGGCTAGGAACCAAGGACCCAGAAGTAACCAAGACATTGATGTTTTCACGATTCACGGTAATGGAGTCTGATGCGATATGAGATGAGCCAACATGAGGAATTGCCATTTTGTTTCTGCCCAAAGCTTGCCCCAAGAAAGCATGCCCTACAATAAGAAGCAAGGTCACCAAGTAGATGATTAGCAGCCAATCTATGAATACAAGAATGAAAGACACGATATATTTCTGGTACATCTATCATCTATTACACTTTTGCTAGTGGAAATTTGGTCGCAAAGATATTCATAATCCAAACTGTTGTTGGCAGGTCAAGTGTTGAAGAACACACCGATATGTCACATACAATATGTGAGCTAATGCAGTTCAATTCTACAAGCATGGAACCAATAAAGATGTATATTACAAACCAAGCTGTTCATCATACTGCTAGTAATTCAGATTTTCAATAAATACTAGTCGGGTGGAGGTAAATTGTCATTTTGTTCCAGTAAGACCATCTCCACTCAATGTGTTAAGGGGAAAAGAACCACTGTAGGGCTCAAAGCCTGCGCAGGCAACTAGGAATAACTGGGAATAAAACTGAGGTTTCAGTAACATGCAAGAGTTACTCCACAGAACAATATTGATGAAGTTGGGCATTTAACTTTTAAAATCTGTTTGCAAGAAACCGTAATACAGCAAGAAAACAAGAATCGGTTTTATCACTAATCATAAAGTAGCATTGCTAATCCAGTTATCTACAAATCCACTTACAAGAGAGTAAATTCATGCTCATAACTCAATTTCAGCAACAAATAGACCACGAATAAGTAGGAGTCCAATTAAATTTGGGTAAAATAGGTGAAAGCCAATTTATATCAAGTAAGCTAAGTTCTTTCGCATACATTAATGTTGGCACCAATATATTGTCTATACCTAAAAACAGAGGAATTAGATTGGCACTTACTTTAGAGACCTTAGCAACACAAGCCCGAAGGATTAGTGCTCTCTGTCTATCATCGAATGTTAGGCAACCATGTCACCCAAAAACTTAAGCTATTAGGGAACATGTCAACAATGGAAAATACTATTTAACCTAAAACGTTCAACCCGCATGTCAACCAAAATGATGTGTCCGGAATCCAAATCACAGCCGTCCTTTGCACCAAGCCCTGATCGGTGAATCACACTCAACCCCGATTGGCAGGCAAAGGGACTTTGTTATTGGATGTCGCGACATTCTGGTTGAACATTCGGGTTAAACGCTTCGAGTTGAATAGCATTGCTCGGCCAACCATATATATCTAGCTATCTACTCTCTCTCTCTCTCTCTCTCTCTCTCTCTCTCTCTCTCTCTCTCTCTCTCACACACACACACACACACACACACACACACACGCACACACACACACAAATGGAGAATTAAATAATTAGGGCAATAGTGCAATACTGGAACAAGTAAATGGAGGTAACAAGATTTGAAACCAGAACTCTTAGAAACTAGAGTTCTAGCACCATGTTTGGTAACCATGTTACCCAAAAGTTTAAGTTGTTTGGGAATGGGCTAACAATCGACACCCTTGTTGACAATATGGTTGGCCATGGCATATCGTACTTCAAAGACGGCAACAAGGATCAAATCTTCCTGATCGAGACGATTCTTCGACGACTCTAGTGATGTGAGCTCCGCTATCAGCCCCTACTACGGCTTCACAGAACTCGTGGATGAGTTCTTTCTGACTTCAGGTGAATGATGGAGACATGGCCTGGCCTACACGACTTCCACGGCCCAACACATGCTCAAGGCTTAATTAAGATAAAATTTGGATTTAATAATTCATAACTAATGTATTTTCAGAATAAAATATTAAGTTAGGAATAAAAAAAGTATTTTATTCCAAAATTATTATTTTAATCCTAAAATACATGATTTTTGGAATTATTTCATTAAATATGAAAGTCTTAAAGATATCATTTACGTAAGATTTAGGATAGATTTAGATCTTTTTGATTTTGGAAAGCATTATCCTTTTATTTTTGGTAGTTATCTTATGGTTTCTATGAGACAAAGTAATATAAGCCTACTTATAGGCCTCCGTTTGATGAATGAAGAATGCTTTTGATTAATGAAAAAAATGACGGCTTGCGAGCTTCGTTAGGGTTTCTTGAATTGGAATACATCAGGGGTGGATTCCCCGAATCCGGTGGACTCCGGGTCTTCCCCCTTATGTCTTCTCCTCCCCCACTATCTCTCCCAAAAAAACACAATTGCGTGATCGCGTTCCATCAACGACGACTTCCCTTTGCGTCCCGCATCAACTTTACTCCCCCTAATAAAATTAAAATTAGAAGTCCCTCCGATGGAAAAAAGAACATATAAAAAATGCTTTTTTAGCTAATTCACAAAAGCTAAGACTTTTATACCTCAAATTAAACGAAAAGGCTAATCAATGGTGCCAAATAGTTACGTGCTCAGTTCTTGCACTTGTTTCAGCATTTGTTTTTTTTGCAATGCTTTGCATTCTCACAATAGTTTCACGTCTTGGTCACTAACTTTGGGATTACTACACAAACAATATTGACAAAATCGAGATAGTGCTGTGGTTGGTTATAAATTACAGCTATCCCATACCTAAAGGCACAACGAAATGGTCACTAACTTTTCAAATATCTCTTAACTACTTTTTGGGGAACTGCAGTATCAGCCATCATGGCACAAAGATGGAGAAGTCTCAGTAGCCAGGGAGATACGTTGGATCAAGAGTTAACTTTTTTTGGTAATATAAAGAGTTAAATCTGGTAAAAATATAGCTTCATTGATTTTATTGTATCCTTTCATAAGTACAAACTACATTATTGTGAGTTATTTATAAAGGTTTTATTGATTATTTTTAATCATGATTAGGGTCTAATAATGTCAATGCCTATATAGTGTTTATTATGGTTGGGGCAATACTTCATAGTTTTCATAAAGAGTTTTCGTGTATGGAGGGACCTAGGTTTAATTTCTAGCAAGTCAAAGTGTCATATTTTGTAATTTTGTCCTTGTTGATTAAATTATGACACTTGTTCGGGGAGCAACCTAGGGTTTTTAAAGCCCCACACAACAACCCACACAGACAATTACCCCCACCATCACCCCACCCCCCCCCCCCAAAAAAAAAACCCCCACCTTTTCTCCCTCTTTCCGTCTTTACTTATATACAGGCAAACATCTGATTCTTCACAACCGCCGAACGTAATTGGCCTCATAGTATGGAGAGAGTGAAGTGAATGATAGTCGGAGTAAAATCCAAGGCTCACATAATAGTTTGATGACCCCCCCCCCCCCCAAACCAATGAAGCACCGACACTCTCGGGACCTCAACGTGTCTGTGTCCGCCACGTGTCGGACACAGACACTCGTCCGACACTCTCCGACACGTGTCCGACACACCAAAAAACGTGTCTTCTATGAAGAAAGATTGTCCGACACGTGTCGGATGCGTGTCGGATATTACCGGAGAAGTTTTTTTCTCATTTGAAGATGTTGGGGTTCTTGAGATTGCGAATCTTTCCATCAATGAGCCGGATATGGAGGCTGTGGTCTTCACGTCGATGGGGATGATGTGGAAACACTTGATGTTGGCCTTGATGGATGATGATTTTATGCGTGTTCTATTTGTTTTTTTGTGTTTTGAAAGTTTGAAACTATACACTTGAATTATTTATGATGTTTGTTGGAGACTTTTTTAGTTAACTATTAGCATTATGTATGATTATAAATCATAAGACTTGTTATATATATATATATATATATATATATATATATATATATATATATATATATATATATAAATAATTCAGCGTGTCCCCTAACGTGTCCGTGTCTTGGTTTTTTGAAAAATATCGTGTCGGCGTGGCCGTGTTGTGTCGTGTCATGTCGGCGTCCCGTGTCTGTGTCCGTGCTTCTTAGCCCCAAACACACACACACATAATCTAAAACTTGTATGGATTATATGTCAACGATCATACAAAATCATGGTTTGCATGCAGAATTGCTCCTTGCATACATGTTTTAATGGAGAATTTAAAAGAGGATGATACCTCGTAAGCTAAGGACAAAGCAAGCTTTTCAAGAGTTAACATTGGATTAGCTCTCATTAGCGAAGCAGTAGCTCACCATGGCGATAATCAACAGCTGGTTTGAACAGATGATCAACTACATTGGGACTGAGACACAAGACTTAAAGACTCCCATTGAAGGCAATGGTGGGGTTTTCCACAATGGGTGAAAGCCTAGCAAAAACACAATGTAGGAATAAAAAGCCAGTGCTTATGAACTTCATAAATACAAAGAATAAAAACAATGACAGTAGGACAGGATAGAAGTGTTATCCACAATTATTGGCCATAAAGTGTATGTGTGTTACTTTTAAGTTCACAGTTCTATATTGTTCAGTTCCTGATTTCAATGTTCAGACATCCAATTTCATATCCTACACATTTTCCGAATCTTTCCTTAAACTTTCTTTATGGTTTATCAGTCACACGCATTTTCTTTTAATGAAACTCCCAGTTTGGTACCCCAAGATTCCCAACCAGGCAATTGAAATTTATGTTCCTTGTAAAGTTGCACCAATCTTAGATGGTTGATGCCAGGTTGACGGTCAATCGGAAATTCTCGTCGACCTATGTTGGAGTTTAAATAATTAGCGTTGTGTTCCATAGTCGACAACTTATAAATGAGAAAAGACTTGATGATGAACTCTATATCTTTCTTTTAAATAGCATATTTCCCAAGCAATCCTTTGTATAATTTGTAAAGTACCATCAGAAGGTGGGTGAAAAAGAAAAATAGCACCAGGCCAATGCTTTGAGGCGAGATTACCATAGAACATGATGACACGGAAAATGATGAAACTAAATTCAAAAAAAGATGGATCTTTGAAATATGTGTCAACAATAGTAGTCTTCAATGCTCATCATGGTAGCATACCTGAGGAAAACCATCCATCCGTATAACTATCTGTCAAAAGATACAGGTCATCCCAGAGTTTAATCATCGTTTGGTCAAGTAAATAGTGCAAACCCTGCATATATCGAGAAGTTATTCCCTACAACTGGCATAACTTTGAAAAAATATAACTAACTGAAACAAAGGCAGCAGCTATAACAAGAAATACTGCGTGCATCAGAGAACGTGTAGAGATTAAAGAAAGAGGCAAGGACTGAAAAGTGAGGAAGAAGACAATAAAGGTTTAAGCCCAAAAAAATGCAGATTTCACTCCCATCCAGATGGATGATTGGGATTAAATGACCATAAGCAAGGATAAGAGCCAATATAAATAAATTAATAGTTAAGCATTGAGATTAGATAGACATACGTAGAAATAAACAGCCAATATCAACATCATAAATTATGGGCTGACATGGCACTTAAAAAAGGGCCAAAATTTATTTTAATTTGCCTTGAAGAGGGATCGAATTGCTTGTAACAAGAACTTAAGTTATTGATTTGATATGACATATTCAGTAGTGGATCTCATCTTAACTTAATGCCCCCCCCCCCCCCCCCCCCCCCCCCCCCCCCCCCCCCGCGGATGCAGACACAACCTAACTAGGCCACTGCAATCATTAAATTAACACCCCTGTGATCAATTAACTAGGAATTATTATCAATATTGCGCGCAAAACATCCAACTAGTGGTCAAACATGTAGTTGTTTATCATAGAACTAAAGTAGATATGCAATAGAATATTCAGACATTTAAAAACTAATAAAAAGAAGCAACTCCACATGCCCCACGCAAAAATTCAGCAAATAATAAATAGAGGACTGCAATCAGATTTTATATAGAAAAACATGCAAAACAGGACAGCAAATGTACCAATCGATCACGGGACCGACGGGCAACGTTCTGGCAACTCCGGGGCATCGAAGATGGCTAGGGAAAAGGCTGAGGACCGCGATAAAGGTGGGGATTTAAAGGGTAGTGGCGGGTGCGTGATGTGTTGCGGTAACGGCTTGCGCGAAGGCGGCGATGTTCTTAAATGTCTCCTAAAAGGTTCGGACGCGGTTGCGATGGTGAAGCGGGGCATGATACGCGGAGCGGGGATTTCGTGCGGGTAAAGACGAATGAAAATAAAGAAAAGATCAAAGGAGACGATGGATGAAGATAGAAGGGAAGATACCACTTGGGTTCCCGCTGTGGGGTGCGAGGATGCGCCGTAATCCCTCCACAGAGCAAGACCGAGCATCGAAACACACCGGAAAATAAAGAAAAGATCAAAGGAGACGATGGATGAAGATAAAAGGGAAGATACCACTTGGGTTTCCGCTGTGGGGTGCGAGGATGCGCTGGAATCCCTCCACAGAGCAAGACCGAGCGTCGAAACACACCAGATACTTCGGAAAAGCAAAATCAAGGCGACGATCGGAGGCACTGGCCGTTTCCGGAGAGAGTTTTTTCAAAACAATTCAGATTTGAAAAACAAAGACAAGGCCCCTCTTTTGTAAGATTAGGGTTTAGTATCGATGGCGAGGATCAAAGGGGATGATGGATTAAGGGTAGGGATGCATTGGGCCATGAAAGGAAAGAAAATGGGAGAGAAAAGAGGAAGAAAAGAGAGAATGGAAGAAAGGGGGGGCGGTCTCGGTTTTCGTGCGGAAAGGGACGAGAGAGAAAGAGGGACGCGCGGGTAGGAGAGAGAGGGAGTTTGGTTAGAGTTAAAGCCCTTTTGGGTGCCACTTGTTTTTCATGTCATTTAAGGGGGTGTCAGGAGGGTTTATGGGCTTTAATTGATGTACCACGTCAATTAAGAGGGTGCCAGAGTTGCCTGGGAGTGCCAGAATCGTCCCGAAAGCTCCCGTTGCTAGCCTGCATGCAGAATTTTATTACTTTCAGCTAATAATCACCTTCTGAGGCCCGGATCTACACCGAATAGCCTTCGAAAGCGGTTGTGGATAAACCCCCACGACATAAGACTATAAGTAAATACAGAAAAGGGTAAATAAAAAACCAAAAACATCCAAACGGGCCTCGAAATTACAAAAACACAGCAAGCGACAACCAAAAGTAAACTAACAAGTCTTTACTACAGATAACTGAAATAAATGACTGAAACGAAGTCCGATCGATGCATCTCAGGGTGCATCACCCCCCCCCTCCTTTTTTTCCTTATCCCATAACCATATGTGCCACTACCATTCTCTCTTTTCACATATGTACAATAGGGAACCTCCTTCTGTCCATCCATAAACCCATCTATATGTCCTTTTCCCATCACTATATGGCATCTCTCTTCATATGTCCCTATTGTTTCTATTTTTTCTTTTCGGCATGATAAAAAGCTGTCCATTTTCAAAAGACCATGCCCTCTCCACTAGTGGTAGAGTTGAATATAGTCTAAGTTAGTACAACTACCGATATTGGCTATTTAATTCACTCCCTACCACTACTTTAAGGCCTTGTTTGGCAAATCTACAAAATAGAGCTTATTCGGCTTATTCTATAAATAAGTGCTTTTTTACAGAAAAAGCTAGTTTGGAAAAGCTCTACAAAATAGAGCTTATTGTTTAAAAATATCTTTTTATCACGTGTTAAAAAAATGGCTAGGAGGTTACTTTTGATGACAATAGTTTTTCCAGTAATTTGAAGATTTTTTTAGATAATCTAATCCCTGAAAATTTAAAAAATAACCAACTTAATCCACCTTCCCACCTGATCTCTATTCCATCACTCATTCCCACCCCATATGTTCTCTCTCCTACCCATTCCCCTCCCAATCGGTTTCTCTCCCACCCCTCCCTGATCCCCCTCCAACTGGCCCCCTCACGAGCCTCACCCACTGAACCTGATCCTCTCCCCCACACCCTCCCCTATCGGTCCCCTCCCTAATTGACCTCGTCCCCACAGACCATGATCCCCTCCCCCTCTCCCACTTATCCCTCCCCTAAAAGCCCCTCTCCCGCAATCCGACCCCACTAGTTCTCCCACCAAACCCTATCTTGTAGGGTTTATTGCTCCAAATGGCCTCTCTCATACATCCATCCTTGCTCCCACCAGTCTTCCTCCAAATCCATGCTCGGTCCGATCATCCCCACCCCCATCGTAGTTTCAATCGGTTTCTCTCAAGTAGACAGAAATATTTCTATAAAAAGCTCTACAATCCTGATTTACCAAATACAATTTCTATTTTTAAAGCTTTTTTTTGGTAGAATTGCCAAACAGATTTACAAGCCGGGTAAAGCTTATTCTAATAGATTTGCCAAATGGATCCTAAGTTAACCACGCTACGTTTTACTTAAGAGAAAACACCCTAGTCACATGACAAATAAAGAGTATTACCTCTTGGCTAAAAAAAACAATATTATCCTTTATCTATTTGAAGGTTAACGACACATCTATTGTCACAGGGAAAAGAGGTTGTGGATCCCTCCTAGCCTGAAACTCACGAACCAAAGCCTAGAAGGCTCAAACTCCTTTACACGGACACTCTCCCCTTCTGTCTTACCTAGAATCATACGAAAGCACTTTTTCCTCGTACTTTATTTGAGAATGTTTTCCAACTCCAATCCTTTGGACTTTATTTAATGACATGGAGATGAACCACTTCGCTATCATATATTGCCTTCTACCCTCTTCATCGACTCTTTCTTCATTTAGAGGAACCTTGGAGGGTAGCTTCCAGGTTGCATAAGCTTGAATTACGTAACCATCCAGTTAGGTCTCCTTACCCTCCAACTCCAACTGACATTTAAGGCTTTTCGGCAGGCCCTCTCATGTCAGGTTTTTAGGATCAGTCTTAAGAGAGTTACATCAGGTTGACAATCGGTTCTTTATGAATCCTTCTTAATTAGACACATGCTCTACTGTCGACCAATCTTGATACAATAAGACTTGAATGATGATGGGGATGTCCGCTTAATTTAGTTTTTAGAGTTAAATTTAGGGTCTAGTCAAGGGCAGGGTGGATCTATGCATATCTTCACGATTTGAAGAAATGAAAGTGTAATTGGTGCTATTACATCGATACCGCTTCTTATCTTCTTCTCTCTCATTCTCCACTTCTCCCCTAGTCTCTTTATCTCATCTCTAATATTTTCTTACATATCTGCCGAAATTAATTAAATTTTGTTGCGTCCTTTTAATTTCTGCTAGATTGCTTTTGTTTTCCGCACAAATCATCAAACTTTTGTTACGAATTCGAGGATCTAAGGATGCATTTCACTTGATAGCTATATAATTCTGTAAAACAGTCCACTCATACGCATCAAAATCCTAGTTTTGTCCACCTGTCCACTTCAACTCTCTTTTAGCCTTCCAATTGGTCATAAACCATAACATTTAAGCAAACCCCCATAAAATCCTTCCAAATTATAGTTGAAATACGTAGAAATCCAGGACAGCAGTTGGACCTTGTCATCTACCCTAATTCCATCACTAAATGACCCTAATTTTCTCACAATTATAAACCTAGTTCCCAGGGTCAACGTCAAAATACAATAATGAATGAACCAGAGGGTGAATATAAGAAGATTATGATAAATGGAACCTATAGTTTTCAAGTACTTTATGGGTGCAAAGTTTTCTAAGGAATATCTCCTTTCTTTAAATATAGACAGGTGAGCAATGAACCGGCAATTAGCAGTGGTCTGATAAAATGGTGATGCACGGGGTAGCAAAAACTTTAAACATTAACAATCAAAACATTCATGATACAACAACTAGAAAGATTGTGCACCTAAAGAAGGAAGAAAAAAAGTTAAAAAAAGAATAAGCACATGTTTGAGAAGTAGCATAACCACAACACCCAATATTTTCAGAAGTGTAGAGGTATGTTCTATCAGCACCTGTACATACTTCTGTGCTATGGCACGATGCCGATATGCCAGTTTCCTTTTGTTCGAATCATCACAAGGATAACTAAAGCCGTCATTGTTGAAATCATAATCTGAAAGGTCCCTTCCATCATCATATTCACTCAAAGCATCCAGAGAAGGTTCATTGTAGTTCTCAATCTGTCTCATCACATGCAAACAAAAAGCTGAGCATCTAAGCAAGAAAAACATATTCAACTATAAGTATATTATGTTATGGGCTTGAACCCTGCTCTCCCATGCATTCCATGAGGTTTATAATGTGGTTTAGGTCCAACTTGCATAAGTTAGAAGAGCCCAAGGTTCATCGTAATTAGTCCCATACAGCTTGAATAAACTAGCATTCACAGTATATGGGCAACAGTCTTGGTCCAGGCCTAAGAGGATAAAATACAATTGCATATCATAGCTAATAAGGCCAGTTCGCCAGGTGCACAACTAGATGAATGACTAGCAAAGCAAGAGACACCAATCCATTTATCCTAAGCCAAGCCCGGCCCATTCTTCAGTCAGCTTAACCATGGATCTAACAATAGTACCAGGCCCTACCATGATATATTGGGCCAAGGGTCTGCACGCTTGTCAGCCCACTGAAAGCACACACAAAGGCAACAATACATGACTGAACCAGCAAGAAAGAAAAGTAAAGGTAAAGCATCTCATGCCACAAACTTACTTGTTCATAAAAGAAGTACTTATCGCAGACTTGAAGAATGTGATTTTCCAAACATTTCCCAATTTCCACTCCCTTTCTCGAGTCCTTTGAACCATTAAAGGATCCTGCATATGTCCCATCCAACAAGGACTTCAACAATATAAGTGTCTCATCCATGTCCCATATATAAACATTCATGTGCCGATCTTTGTTAGCATCTGCAGAAGTTTTTATGTTTGGACTCTGAACTTTAGGAGCTTCATACAGCGAATTATCCATAATACAAATCTATTAGCCTCTGCTTAAACTCGAGCATTGTAAGTTGTAACCAGCCGTAGGAAAAGGTCCAAGCACAGAATCAGAATAACTTCCATCAGTAGCAACCATAGCGCATGGGAAAGAGGAAATAAAGCTGGAGGCACCATTAGGAAAGAAAATTAATCAGCAATAAAAAATAGGGAAGTCAGCTCCAAAAAATAACGCACCCATTATGACTACACCCTTGAGACACTCTGCAAAGTTGAACATATTGAATCTTCAAATGGTGCACATCTAAACATGAAAAGTTGGTCTAAACGATAATATACAGAAGGACCAGCTACCAAGATAATCAAACTTTGCCCCAGCTCCCCCACCCCCCCTCCCCATGAGCGAAAAAAAAAAATACAAGAAATGAAATGAAACAATAATCATAAATAGAACTACATATAGTTTACTCAGTTCCTGTGAGGCGTAGAAACCTCTAGCCAGTTCTGATAAGTGACAACAAATGTTGCATAAGTAATTACATTTGGCATTCAGTGTAAAGAGTGATTACAGTGCAGTTAGTACCACAATTTTAAATGAAGATGCTTCTTATCAATATTTTGCAGGAGGACAGCATCCAGTAGAGGATAGCAAGTTTGGTTCTCTTTGCAAGAAAAAATGAGGAGAGCTATTAAATCATTCAATAAAGGATCCGCCTCTTATTGTCCAGTGCATGAAAAATTGCTATAAGGCGTTCTATAATCAAGCAGAAAAACATCACAATAAATGGTCGGAATCACATGAAGCATTTTGCAGATCTTCTGATGCCACGCTAACCATTCAAATAGCATCACTCCTGTCGAGTGGATAATCTGTTGTCCCTAAGCTCCACACATAAAAAATTCCATAATTACATGGTGTACCTGATGATGCAAGATATATATTTTTTTAATCAACAATTCTAAAAAAATTACTCTACTATGAACTAACTTTAGAATTTCTACTATATAACCCTTTTGAGAGACATTGAATGACGGCAAACCTATGTGGATCTTGTTCAAAAAAACTAGGGCCAATTACATAATTTACATGAACCACCCCTGATCTATAGGGGTAGGTTCACATTGGTCCCCAAAATATTATTTTGAACAAATAACCCCCTAAATTGTGTCATTATCCAGGTAGGCCCCTTTATTAGCCACTGGCCATCAGATATGAGTTGAAAAGCTGATGTCCCAAGAAGATGGTTCTTCTCTCCCGTTTATACCCTTCCCGCCAACAAGGCTCCATGAAATACCATTTTTGCTCCAATCCTCACTAAATAGGGCCAATAGGCAGAGACCCTCTTCTTCATCCCTCCCGACTCTCTCTCTCTCTATCTCATCTGGATCTCTCTCTCCCTATCTCTCATCTAGTTCTCTCTCTCTCTCTCTCTCTCTCTCTCTCTCTCTCTCTCTCTCTCTCTCTCTCTCTCTCTCTCTCTCTCTTATCTGGATCTCTTTCTTCCTATCTCTCACTCATCTTAGTTTCCCTTTTTCTACAGCAGGACCTTAATGGTATCCAGTCGATCTAGTGTCAATGCACCCAGTGGAGGGCGAGTGCTATGTTAATATGGCCAGCAAGCCCCAATCCACACCTCCTGGACGATGACAAATCCTGGACGAAGGTTCTTTGGGTGTTCAAAGTATGGGGTAAGTGAATACACGCAATTAAAAAAAAAAACTCTTTTCTTAGATGCTCTTGGGTTTGATTGTAAGTGAAAACACCCAAATCCAGTCGATACAGTTATCTTGGGTTTGATTGTAGGTGGGTACTTCATGAGGCTATTTCGATTAGTACGATCCACCTATTTGTGAACGACGAAAGAAAATTTTGCCATGGCTTTTGAAGAAGATTTCAGGGATGGAGGCAGATTTGGCAAAGGCTTATACTCGGAAGAGAAGACATATAAGCACATTTTTGTGCTTACTGTTGAAGTGATTATGGGGGTTAAAATTTTGTTGTATACCTTGTATATGGGGAAAGGGGAACATGGGGATCAATTATGGAAATTTGCAATGTCTTGTGTGTATATCAAATGTTTTGTGTGAAATATATACTAGTACCATGTTTCTAAATGGATGGAATTGGAGATTCATGGGTATTCATGTTCAACTGACTTTAAGTATTGTTTGAGAAGCAAGGTTTTCAAATATTGATTGAATTTTAAACAGAGTTTGAAATCTCGGTCGATACCGGTATGTACCGGCCGACACGTACCGGCTTTGCCTGGTTCGAGGCCGATACTGCACCCGATCCCGATACCTAGCTCGTACCGGCCGGTACCGGTACGTACCGGTCCGTATCGGCCGGTACCGATACGTACTGGCCGTGAATACCGGTTCGGGGCCGACCGATACCACGATTTTGAACCTTGATTATAAACCCCATGTCAAATTACACCCTGAAGTGTAAACCCTGGTTCATATTAGTCCCTTAACTATACCCCCAATTCAAATTAGTCCCTAAACTACAAACCCTAGGTCAAATCAGTCTCTGGGCTATAAATTATCTCATATTAGTTCACATATTATTTCATACAACCTGCAATATCATGATCAACAAGTCTAAATCAACAACAATACATACAAAAATATGATCAATATATCCAAATATTGTGAACTATAAGCCTTAAAATCAAGTTGATCCATATTAGCATCATGATCAACGATTCAGCATGTCTAGATCAACAAACATGATGTCCTGAGCCTCCTACATACATACAAAAATATTCATAAAACATGTTTAGCTTAACACCACATCAAACAACATGTCAAGTTATATACCACATCAAAAATATGTCCAGATTAACACCACTTCAAAGAACATGTAAAATCTCTCAAAAAATTCAAAAAACTGAAGGCTCCATCATTTCCATGGCTTCTTTCCCACTGGTTTGGAACTGAATGATGGAGCAACATCTCCTCTATTGGATCCTCCACCCCTAGAAAGACCAAGCCTTCTTGTAATCCTCCTTGTGTATGTTGTTGTGGTATTGGCAGCTCCTCCTGCACTAACTATGGCTCCAGCAGTTGTCGTGTCAGTGGTCGATCCTCCTACACTGGTTGTGGCTCTAGCAATTGTTGTGTATTGATTGTGGCTCCAGCACTTGCTGTGGTTGTTCCTTTTCTTCTACATGCTGCTTTTGTTGTGCATGTGGCTCCTCCACTTGCATTGGTTATGGCTCCTCCACTTGCACTTGGTTGTGCTCCTCCACTTGACTAGCTGATGCATTGACTTTGGCTGCTTTAGCATTGACTGCTGCTTCAGCGTTGGCTCCTCTAGTTGAACTTGGAACCTATATTGTTCACAACACAAACCAACAAAGTTATAGTTAATGCACCCTATAAGACAAACAAATACAAATGAAGGTAATGTTATTTGAGCATACATCCTTTTCATCTCTCTTTCTTTTTATAGCACCCTTACAAATGCGAGTGTTGTGACCAAATTACCTGCATTTTCCACAGCAAAGATTTGGACGACTTCTAGTAAGCTTGTAAGGATTCTTCGACTCATATGGGTTTCTCCTTGTTAGTTTTTTAGGTCTCCCAAGTGATCTTTGTGAGGAAGAAGATCTTTTTCATGCCAAGCTTAACCCATTGATCTCACCAAGAATTAGGTAGATGACCTTATTATATGCCCTGAGTATGTGTCTTTATGGTAGAAAGGATGTACAAAGTCCTCTACCTTCTTCTTTTGAAAGAAAATAGCACAAACATCATGCAAACATAGGACCCCAGTCATGTCCAAAACTCTACAACCACATGTCTTGTGTTCTAAGTTCACCACTCTCAACCACCAAAATCGACTCCTCAGCATACCAAATATGGCAATGTCTTGAGTCATTATTAACTATCTCTATCCTATCTTGGATATTTGGACATATATGTCATTTGTACTTCCCCATACTCTCCCCTTTCAATTGAAACCTCTCCATTATATTCCTTCCTATTGTCTCCATTATGGTTACAATGGGCTTATCCCTTATCTCAAAGATGCAACCATTAAAAGACTCATATAAATTATTAGTCAAAATATCACAATTGGCATGAGTGCCAAAATGTGATCTAGCCCACAATCTAGGGTGAACTACATTCAACTAAACAAAAGCCTCCTGATCTAACCTCTTCAACTTCTCCATTGCTCCTTGAAATGCTAGAATTGTATAAGTTGATGATGCTTCCCACATTGCATCCTTGAATACATTCCCTTGAAAACCTTGTCTCTGAAGTTGGTATACATGTGGTGCATGCAGAATCTATGACGTGGATCAGGCATCAAAGCATCAAATGTCAGTCTCAACTAATCCTTGTTAAAAAATATAAACATAATGAATGTTTTAGAGAGATCCTATTAGTCCACGGTCCAAATGTTAAGAAATAGATACATAATGAACATTTAGACCTTTTGGCGATCTGAAATGAAAGTCCAACCTCACTCTTGTACACCTCCTATGTCTTCAACTAGAATTCTGACCAAGTCCATGAATCTCTTGTCTCAGTTTTAACAACTATTATTGCAATAGGGACCATATTTTCATTCTCATCCCTCCCAACTGCAGATAGCATCTGTCCACCATATCTCCCTTTCAGATGTGTGCCATCCAAGCCACAAAACATGTCCTCATTGCCTCAAAAGAAAAGTACAACCTCTGAAACGTCGGAAGCATCTCCATATTTGGCGTTTCCACTTCATCTTGATGCAAGAACCTATGTTGGTGGTTTTCACCATCTCACAATAATCTCACAAGTGACTATATTGATCTTCCTCCCATGGATAATATTCAATGACTGCCTCTTAGCTTTATAAGCTTTGCTCCTACTATCATTAACATTGTAATCCCTCCTGACACTCATTTCAATTGCATGTACCTTCCAATTTGGATCATATCTGATCTTATTCACATATTTTGTGGACAACCAATTACTTGTCACTTGCTTCTTCTTAAATGACCTATTGGAATCAAGCTTACGAACAAAAGTATTAATTTGAATGTTTTCTCTGCATGCATAGGAGATGCATGGATTCTCCAATTGAAGTTCTCCCCCTTGCAAATGGCAATGGTACTTTTGCTCTCATTCTTTAAAAACTTGAAGTCAAATCCTTCCTTCATTGCATACTCCCTCGATGCCTCTCTGAACTCAAGATGGTTTTTAAACATGCCCACCTCCAACACGATATAATGCATATTCATTGATTCTACATATTCTGAAAAATGCACATGACCCTCCTCATCAGACCTTGAAGGGCTGCAAACCTCGTCAACATCTGCAGCTTCAACCATCCAGCCTATCCAGGATATTTCCTTCTAACCTTCCCTCTCCATACCATCTTCCCCTACCCACTGACCTTGATTACCATGTACATGAATATAAAATTGATCTATACTATCATTACTTGCACCTTCCCTCTCCATACCATCTTCCCCTACCCTCTGACCTTGATCACCATGTACATCAACATGGAATTCCATTGCACTGGGATTACCATCATCATTGCTATAATCAAAAGAGATATCAGTGATATCATCATCACTCTCAGTCATGAACTCAGTGCTATAGGAATCATCACCGGCTTCATGGAAGCTGTCACTATCATCACTGGCTTTCCCATCCTCTACTTCATTGCCACTAACTTCAATCCCAGCATTAGGTTCAGTCATCTCCTCTTCAGCTGCTCCACTCTGAACTTCACTCTCAACTTTAACCATCTCTTCTTTACATAAATCCCCTCTCAACATTTTGTTCAGCAACCTCTGCTTCAACACTTGGTTCACCCACATTTGGGTTATCCACCTCGTCTTCCATATGATTCTCCTACTATAGGTGTATATGACCAAATTTGATATTTATGTGTACATACCACATACAATACAACTATCTCTCTTTGCCTTCTTTTATGAATTCCAAGTATCTCCATCACATCTTTATCATTACATATTTCACATAACCAATTACTTCCATCTGGGAGGTACAGAAGAAGGAGAACATCTATCTCATTGGATAGCCAATTTTATATATGAACCATGAAGCTCAATGGCTGACATTAGATCATGATCAACATTATCAACATAGCTGGTTATTCCTCCTACATGTGCATTGTTTACCAGCTGATCACCATGTTGTATTTTGAACGTAAACAATGCACTGAAACACACAAGAATATGAATAAAAAAACACATTATTTAGACAAAGCCCTAAATAGAAATCAATGACATTATTAGAATATTAGGCAGGCACATGAATATTATAGTCATAAATAGCTAAGCAGGCACATGAATAAAAAACAACATTATCCCTTCACTTATATGGGCATTCACATGAATAAAATACCAGACAGTCACATGATTAAAATACTAGTGCACTCACATACTAGGCAGTCACATGATTAGGATCAACATTAATAGTACAACCACAACATGATATTATATTGCATTCACATTACTAAAATATGTGGCACTCACATATTAGGCAGCCACATGATTAGCCTAATCACTAATTAAAATACTAGGCAATCATATGAATAAAATAGTACAACCACAACATGTATATTATAGTACACTCATATGATTAAAATATTGCATACAAATGATGAGTGAAACTAGGCCTAATCCTTAACCAATTATGAGAAACCCTAATCAATTGATAGAAAATCATAACCAATTAAACCATAAACCCTAATCCCAAACAGGTAAGTTGAAAACCTCTAAGTAATCAATTGACAAAACCTAACAACATATGCAAAGGATTATAAACCCTAAGAAATATATTGAAAACCTTAACCCCTGATCAATTAACCTAAAAACCCTCATGACCAAACCAGTTAATTGACATAACCCATGAGAAAAACACCGATTCAAAACCATAACAAAGAACTTTAAAAGCCTTGATTCAAAAATGTAAGCAATAGAGTAAAATCCCCAACAAAGGTTTAACAAACCCTAACAAATTTCCTACCTTCCTTGAAGAGAGAGAAAAAGATGGAGAATCGTAGTAAGAGAGGCAACGAGGGTGAGATCGAGAGGCCAAGTCTTCTCCAGTCAGCTTCCCATGTTTGCAACGAAAGAGATGGAGAGTCGCAGTGAGATCGAGAGACCAAGTCTTCTCTTCTTTGCAGCGAGAGAGATGGAGAATCGCAGTGAGACATCGAGGGTGAGATCGCAGTAAGAGAGATAGTGGAGAACAGTCGCGACTAAGTCTTTCATCGTTTACTAGTAAAGTGTATAATTGTCTTTCAAATTTTAGGGATTTGTTGGTTTCTAAATTGTTCATTTTATGCTGACTAGGACACTTAAGCCGACTAGGATGGGGGTCTTTTAGACATTTCATACACTCCGTCTCTAGATAATGCCTACTTCAAGTTAGTCCATAGTTCAGGAGGCTATTTGTTCAAAAAAAAAGTTTGGTGACTAATGTGAACCTACACCTATAGTTCATGACTTCATGGGAGGTTTATGTACTTTTCCCCAAAACCTAATGAAAAACATATACATAAGTTATAAAAAAGGATGAAAAGAATATAGATGGTGCCCGCTACATCAACTGGTAAAGTTTCTTGGTGGTTGTACCAGAGACCTGGGATCAAATCCTAGGCGTTAACCCTGCTCAAAGGTGACGCAATTGGATTCTCAAGCTAAAAGAAAAAGATTAGAAGAAACAATTTTGCTCAAGAAATTGAACCTTGCAAGGAAATAAATAACCCGCAAGCAAGCCTAGAACCAATCCAATTCATAGACTCTGACTAGCCATGGTTAAAAACTACATAGAATAGCTGAATTTACAAGTGAAAGATTGTTCAAAAGGGTTAGCAACCCTATCCGTGCCCCATCCTTCGGATTCTCTATATGCAGAAATATCAGAAAAAAAGGGTAAATTACACTTTGCCCCCTTAAAGTTTAGCTCAAAAACACTTAACCCCCCTATAGTTAAAATCTACATTTTGCCCCCCTTCAATTCAGTTTTGATCAGATAAAAATGACCAAATGAGGAAATCAAGTAGTTGACAAAAGGGGGGTATTGTGCTAACATTTCAATAGGGAGTGATTTGGAACAAAATAAACTACAGGGGGGTTAAGTGCTTTTGCGCTAAACTTCAAGGGGCAAAAGTGTAATTTACCCAAAGAAAAGCCCAATTGGACATGTTACAATTGGACATGTTACAGCAGACGACTTGGAACCGAATTAGGGTTTCAAATCGACCCTAATTCAACATACCCAATTATTCAAATTCGTGTATTTGATGAAGGAAACACAAATCGCAGTGCAAATTGAGTATCTTACATCAAGCAAGTCAACAAAGAGGGTAGTATTGAAGGGATCTGTGGGAAATCAACAAGAAGCTGAAGAAAAATACAATTTTTTCCCCTTTTTTCGTGCAAAACCCATTTCATTTTGGATCAGAATAAAGGAACCACAGCACTCGATCAAATTGAGGGCAGAAATTCGTGATTCAGCTATCAATGATAGTAAATTTAGAGGCCTTAAGAGAATTTTGAAGCAAGCAACTGAAAACCTCACCTTCTTTCCCAACCCTTTTGGACTAAAGATCGGCAGACGTTTCAGAGGGTGGCCGTGCGTGTCGGGGGGACTGGGGAGCTTCCTTTTTGTCGTGAATGCATCGGGCGGCTCCCCACAACTAACGAACCTCCACTATAAGGCTCCCCACAGCTAGCGAGCCTCCACTATAAGGGTTAGTGCTGCAACATGGACTGGTCAACCTGAACCCATCCTGAGCCCAATCCGAATTTGGGCGGGCTTGGGTTGAAAAACCCCAACCTAACCTTAATTCGGGTTGGGGTTGGGCAGAGGCTTCGGGCAACCCGTAACCCGATCATTTACTAAATAAATAAATAATATAATATAATATTAAATAGATTCTATCAGAATTCATCGATATGTTGGATTATTCGCTGAATACAAGTTGAGGTTGCACTGTGGTGGAACTTTGATGATTATTTATCTTACTTCTAATGGCCACCGTTGAATAAGAATTTATCCATCCAACGATTTACCCTCATCTATATAAGAATGTAAAGAACTGCTTTATGTATTTTACTATTGCTAAGGAACTGTTATATATTGATTATTTCTCCACTACCATATTGACACCAGCCAACCCATCCCGCATAACCCAATCAACCCGGCCAACCCAACGGGTTGGGCTTGGGCTAGAAAAGTTCAACCTAATCTCGGGTTGGGTTAGGCTCCGGCAAAGGATTTAACCACTTGGGTTTGGGTATGGGTTGACCCCTGAACCCGCCCAACCTGTCCAGAGTTGCAACCCTAATAAGGGTTCGACTCCTCTCCACTGATGATTGTCTCCCTATCGATCACTGACAATTTGGGGAGCGACATGTGGCAATCCAAAAATGAACGGCCATGATCTATGGCCATGGGATGAACCCAAGAGGAGATGCCACCACCCCCAGCCACCGGCCACCGTCCCCACTGGTTGCCGCCACCGGCCACCACCTGCCGCCGTCGGCGGTGGTGGCCCGCGGCGACAGGTGATGGCCGACGATCAGAAAGGCAATTGCCGGCAGCGGCGATAGGTGGTGGGCGGCGACCAGGGGTGGTGGCATCTCCCCTTGGGTTCATCCCATGGCCATAGATCATCGTCGTTCGTTTCATATCACCACATATCGCTCCCCAAATCATCAGCAACCGGTAGGGGAGATGTTCATCAGTGAAGAGGAGTCAAACCCCAGTATAAGGCCCTTTTTTGGTTCGGGATGGTTGAAACACTAGAGTCCACTACGCGCCACCTGTTGCTTGGTTCGCTGTAGTTTTTGTAAACCATAGCAGTTCCAACTTCCGCCTCCTACAAAATTCTATATGAAACCATGTAGTTGGAACATGCAGCTTTCTCCATGCGTTGTGTCCTCACTGCTCCATGTAGTGCCAACTGTTGTAGCTCGTGTGTCCTTAGCGTGGATTTTCTGTATTAAAATCAATAAAGATGACTTTGGTTATTGCTTTAATTAGAATACTACTCTGGTATATGATAATACTCATATAATAAAAGGACCCTAGTGAACACAGTAGACCACTGAGGCGCATAGTGGATCCATGCTTGGGGAGACCCAGTGGACCAGTTCTGTGTAGACCTAGAACTAGTTCACAACTTAGGTGATGCCGGTCGCTTCACCGAGAACAAGCTATTGGTAGGTAGAGGATGTGGTGAACGGGGGAACGGGGGATTCCCATTCACCTGACCAAGCACGATGATCGTGTTGAACAGGAACCAAGATGGTGCACAGTTCAGTGATTCAGACACTGGTGCATAAACCATCTTACTACTATAGATAATCTATCCTTAACCCTGAGGGACCATGTTCACTGGGTCAACCAGTTGTGTGGTGTTTTGATGTGCCAACGTGTGCGGACCTTCCATAGTCCAATACCACGGTACGTTGGGTTACCTGGCTGGCGCTTGAGTGACATATAATCCCTACAGGTTATCCGACATCCAGTGTTGGATGGGTGCGTTTTGATGAGTCAATCTGTCCACACAGTTAACCCAGGCCTGGTGGTTGTCAGTATGACTGACGATGTTCCGAATGCTAGGCATAACACCGAAAGGTGTGTGGTGTTATAGATGATAAGTCATCAAACCCTAATTAGATGATCATCGATCGAGATCTGACGATGCTCCCCACCGCCCGAGTCGAATCATGGCACCAGTAATAGGAGGGACTGAGGATTATCGGAGCATAGTAGAGAACAGGGTTACGAGGGAGTAACATAAGTTTAGGATCATTAGAGTTCAACTCACGTCGCACTCTGGGTGGCTACGCGGGTTAACCAGATTAGGGCTAATTAACGGAACTTTCGGTGTGTCACCGGAACAGTTAATCAAGGATCCGGTTGGAGCTAGAGATCCCGAACCCTGAAGGTTCCACCCTGTCGTTGTGTATAGGAATTGTTTCCCGACCTAGTTGGATACGTTGGATGCGAAGTAGCGCGATGGAGCGCAAGCTCGGAGCCTAAGAACCTAATTCACATGTGTTACAGACCATAGGGGTATTTTGGTAAATACTGAAATATGGCTCAGAACACATTGAATATGGATCTTAGAATAAGCGAAATAATTCCAGGAGCTCACAGGCACTAACGGAACTCGATTCTGAGAAGCGCACCTCACTTAGTCTCTCTTTTAGTTTTCCACTTTTCGTGAAGGGCGTTTTCGTCCAGGCTTCACGATAGACACTTGGAATCCCTAACAATCGCCCCTATCTATCCTAATCTATCTAGGTCCAGCCCTAGCTTCCTTGAAGCAATGGGAGACCAGCCCTATAAGAGAATAAGGAGAGGGAGGGCCGGCCTAAAAGCTTCCCCCTCTCCTCCAAAAATCCGAACCCCCCTTTGCCTCCTCCTTTGTGGTTTCGGTCAAGGAAAAGAGAGGAAGAAGAAGGGAGAAGAAAGAGAAAGGAAGGATAAGGAAGAAAAGAGAAAGAGAAGGAGGAAATCTCATGGCTCGCCTTCGTCTTCGCAATGGATTCCTCCGTCGGCTCGTAATCCTTGCACTCAGAGACGGGATTTCGAGGATTCTTCAATTTGCAAAGGACAAGGTGCTATCCGACAGTTTCCCTTGCGATTCAAGTGTGATTCTTCATCGTTTCGTTATCTCCAGCTCATAGATCCAAAATGTATGATGATTCTAAACATCTAACTAGATGCATGTATGTCTTCCGTAGATCGTAGTATGCCTCTATGGTGTCCGCACATATGCTAAGATCATAGATTTGCATGTTGATTATTTTGTAGAATTAATTGTAATGAAACATACACCGTATGATCTTCGGATCTTTCTTTTGCTTCCACTGCGACTCTGATAAGCGGATCCAAATTTCAATAATTGGTATCAGAGCACGCTTTGGTGTATGTTTCATGCATGAATTCGTGAAAATATCATGTGAATATATGATGGCATATGTTTTCGTCGGGGTTCGACGTAGATCATGCATATGGATTGTGCTATGTATCGTCTCTTTATAGGTGCCGCGCTGAATAGTAATCTGTGATTGCATGCTTCCGGGGGTCGGACCCCAGATTTAATTTTGCATTGATTATTATTGTGCTTGTGGATTTTAAGGCTCTAGATGGGCGAGGGTGGGGGTTGACCATCCTCGATTCCTTGGTCATGTTTTCTAGGATTGTTTCCTTTTCTTTCTAGCGAAATTGTACATGAACGAGCACTTGCTCGGAGCGTGTTAGTTTTTTCGATCACAGGAAGAAAGAGATGATGCTTCATCCACGGTTCGGGCAAGCGGTACCTTGGCGTGCAAAGATCCGGCAAAAGCATGCACGTTGGCGATGATGGGGATCGTCGTTAGAGATCGTGCAGAACGGAAGAGCATGATATCTTGGTTGTGCTATTCAGGTTCAGGGGTCGGACCCTGGACTTGATTCGGTTTGGATGTTTTTCTGTTGATTCTCTTTACTTAGTGTTTAGAGAACCCCGATGATAATTGTGATTATCTATCTTACTTGTGAGTTAGTCTCTAGATCATGTTTAGGGTTAGTACTAAGCTTATGGATTCATCGGTGTCTCTATATGGTTCTAACACGTGCGAATCCGGTGGCTAGCTAAAAGGAAAGGTGGTAACCGCCCTCGTGGTAGTTCAGGTAGCTAAGTATTGTGCACCAAGATAGACACAGTGTTAGATTTGTTTAGAGATAATTAACTAATGTCTCCATAAGAAGTATGATAACCCTAGTGGGATGCCCTTTCCCCATGTGGTCCTAGCGACCAAGTTAGGTTAGGATTTTACTGTGTGATACCCGTTTCTAGATGACGTTTGATAGTAGTATGAACTCATCACGATTTGGTTATGCCACCATTAGGTTGAGGTCCGACGGAGGTTGTCGGATGTCCCTATTTGGCCAGCATCGAAACCTATAATGAGATGAGGTCTACTATGACCTCAGGTATCAAATTGTAAACAAGGTGTCATCGTACTGGGAGTCCTTTCCACGTTGACCTTAGGCTAGGCTCCAAATCTTTGGATTATGGGCAAACTAGTGAAGTATCGGGATCCTTGGAATCTATATAATGTGATCCTTGCAAGAAAGGCGAAAGCTGAGTATTCAAGGTAGGAACTATGATATTTTCTGAGGATACTAATGCTTTGCGGGAGGGTTTATAATCCTAGTGGGAGCACGGTAGACCAGGGTCTAAGTCTAGGAGGTCGTGACCTTTCTAGATATGCATAAAACCTCATAAAGAAGGGATGTGTAAGAGGTTCTCTCCAAAGGGGAGCATAAAACCTCATAAAAAAGGGATCCTAGTACGCAGTTCGATATTTCCACCGGGTAAGAGCTGTGTTTCCTTCCATGCTGATTCGCCTAGTGGTTTCCTTCGGGACATGGAGGATGTCGGTGGCAGTGGGTGACGGTTTTTTTCCTGCACCACGGGAGCCTATGAACCCCCCTGCCGACACCACCTAGATTTGTGGGAAGTATCCAAAAGCTTGTGTGATGCTATCGTTGCTGCGCACGCGGGTCACATAAAGCTGGCCAAAAGGAGACTGGGAGGTCTTTCAGTTTACTATGTGTAATTCTGATGAAGACTGAATCGTAAAAACCCCGTTGGCAGAAACGGTTGCATGCTCTCATCGAGATGCTATCTCCAATTCAAGGTCGATAGTCTCAGTGCTCGAGCCCAGGGAATTTAGATTCCTGGATGTCTCCACTTAAGGTAGTGAAGACATAGTGGCTGGAGTAAACATTATCTATTTCTAAATTCTATGAAATAGATTGTAGTAAACCCTAATTTTGCTTTGGATCATTGTTTACAGAAATCATGACCAAGCTCGACCCCCTTACCTCCATACTTAATGATAACAAACTTATGGGACCAAACTACGAGGACTAGAAGCGTAACCTTATGCTTGTCCTAAGGGTTGGCAAACACACAATTGCCCTAAGTATCCCTCAACCGGCCATGCCGGGACCAAGTGCAACTGAGGCTCAGTTGAAGGAATGGAAAGACTGGCTAGATGCTGATGAGATGTGCAAGTGCTACATAGTGGCATCCTTGCAGACTGTCCTTCAGAAGCAAGTCGAAGACATGGCCTTTGCTTCAGACATGATGCTCTACCTAAAGAAAATGTTCGAGGGTCGTAATCGGGTAACTTGTTACCTGACCATCAAGAAATTGGTGTCCACAAAGATGGCAGAAGGGACTTTAGTTCGGGATCATATACTGAAATTGTTTGGTTATGTGAATGAGCTTGGTTCTTTCGATGTCATCTTGGATGCAGAGATCTAGACCGATATTTTCCTCGTGTCTCTGTCAAGAGCATTTGAGGGCTTCGTTACCAACTTCAACCTTAACCGGTTGGAGATGTCTAACGTAGAGCTCCTAGCGGCACTCCAGGCGGCAGAGGACAGGATGAAGGCAAGAGCCCAATCCCTGAATGTAGAGCGAAATTCTTTTCTGAAAGCCAAAGATAAGTTTCAGAAAAGAAAGTCTACGAAGCCCGTGAAGATGGGCCAGGTGCAGTTGCAGGTTCCTAAGCAGAATGGTCCGGCAAAGCCCAAAGGAAAATATTTCCGATGCAGCAAGAAGGGGCACTGGAAGGGCGACTGCCGTGCGGCTTCCAAGAAAGCTGAGACAGGTATATCTCAAATCCATATAGTGGAATCCCTTGTAGCATCCAGTTGTTCTCTAGCTTCATGGATTGTGGATTCTGGTTCCACTAACCATGTTTGCAATAATTTATAGGGGTTCAAGGAGACAAGAAAACTGGGTGATGGGGAGATGATCCTAAGCATGGGAACTGAGGCCGTGGCAGAGACTGAAGCAGTTGGAGATATCGTCTTGCAATTCCTTGATGGAAGAAGTTTATTACTTAGAGACATTCTTTATATACCATCATTGAGATGAAACTTAATTTCTGTTTCCTTATTGAATAATGAAGGTTTTTCAGTTTTATTTGATGCTTCTGGTGTGTCAATTAAATTGAATGGTTCCTTTGTTTGTAAGGGGAAGATACAGAATGGTCTCTATGTAATTAACTTCAATCATAAGCAGGATAACATAACTGAAGCTTGTGTGATTAATTCATCTAAAAGAAAAAATCCCTCAGATAATCCAACACTCCTTTGGTATCTAAGGCTTGGACACATAGCCTCAGACAGGATTCACAGGTTGGTTAAGGTAGGACTTTTAAATCCAGATATTTCAGAAAGCCTACCGACGTATGAGTCTTGCCTGGAAGGCAAAATGACTAAAAGATCTTTCCGAGCCAAAGGTAGCAGATCTAAGGAGGTATTAGAGTTGGTACACACTGATGTATGTGGGCCCATAAGTGTTCGTGCCATAGGAGGCTTCGAATATTTCATCACCTTCACGGATGATCACTCGAGGTTTGGATACATATACCTAATGCGGCGGAAGTCTGAATCCGTTGATAAGTTCAAGGAGTTCAGAGCTGAAGCAGAAAAGCAGACGAGTAAAAGTATCAAGTCTCTTCGATCGGATCGAGGAGGCGAATACCTATCGGATGAATTTATTGGGTACCTGTGTGAGCATAGGATCGTATCCCAGTTGACTGCACCTGGGACACCACAACAAAATGGTGTATCTGAGAGGAGAAACCGAACTTTGTTAGACATGGTTCGGGCTATGATGAGTTATGCAACATTGCCACCTATTTTTTGGGGATATGCCCTAGAGACAGCAACATATACTTTGAACTTTGTTCCATTAAAGTCAGTACCCCTAACTCCTTGGGAGCTGTGGTTGAAGCGAAAGCCAAGCCTACAGCACTTTAGGATTTGGGGTTGTCCAGCTCATATGCGGAAGGACAAGCGAGATAAGATAGAGTCAAAAACTAAGGTATGTCTGTTCGTTGGGTATCCAAAAGGGACAAAGGGTGGTTTATTTTATGATCCTGAGGATAGAAAGGTTGTCGTCTCTACGAACGTCGTATTCCTGGAGTAGGATTATTTAATAGACCATAAGCCCACCAGTAAAGTAGTTCTTGAAGAATTGCTTGGGAGTACGCAGACAGAAAACGTAGTGGGAGCCGATACCACTAAGATAAATGATACTGTAGAATCGACTCCTATGGAACCACCGCAGGCTCGTCGCAGAGAAAGGACCACAAGTGCTCCTGATAAATACATTGGAGAAGCCTTTATGGTGGATCCAGAGTTTCAGGAGGATGATCCTCTGAACTATGACGAAGCGATGGTATCCTCTGACCATGCAGCATGGCAGGAAGCCATGGTGGCAGAACTGATATCGATGTCCCAAAACTCAGTCTGGATACTTGTAACACCGCCTCACAACATTAAACATATTGGGTGTAAGTGGGTGTACAAAAGAAAAAGAGGTCCGGATGGTACCGTTGAGACTTACAAAGCTAGACTAGTCGCTAAGGGTTATACCCAGCGATAAGGGATCGACTATGATGAAACCTTTTCGCCAGTAGCTATGCTTAAGTCTATCTGGATTCTCTTGTCCATTGCAGCCTATTATGATTGGGAGATCTGGCAAATGGACATCAAGACCGCATTCCTCAACGGGGATTTGGAAGAAGACATCTATATGTCTCAGCCTCTAGGCTTTGTCGCAAAAGGTCAGAAAAGTCTGGTATGCAAGTTGCAAAGGTTCATTTATGGACTGAAGCAAGCATCCAGAAGTTGGAACATGTGTTTTGATCAGGCTATCCAGTCTTATGGATTTGAGCAGAACGTGGATGAACCATGTGTTTATAAAAGGAGCGATAAGACTGTAGTAGTTTTTCTAGTGCTTTACATAGACGATATCTTGCTCATTGGAAACGATGTTGGAACGTTGTCTACAGTGAAGGTGTGGTTATCCTCTCAATTTGACATGAAAGACCTGGGTGAAGCGAGTTATGTTCTGGGGATCAAAGTAACTCGAGATCGCCAGAACAAGACTCTCTCGCTGTCACAGTCAGTCTACATAGATACTATCTTGGTCAGATTCAGTATGCACAACTCCAAGAAGGGACTGGTTCCATTCAGACATGGAATGAAATTGTCCAAGGATCAGGGTCCTAAGACTCCTGAGGAGAGGGCAGAGATGCAGAAGATACCTTATGCTTCGGCAGTAGGGAGTCTGATGTATGTTATGCAGTGCACGAGACCAGAAATATGCTATGCAGTAGACATGATGGGCATGTATTAGTCAAATCTGGGTCCAGGGCACTGGACTGCTGTGAAAAGTATACTCAAGTATCTCCGTAGGACGAGAGATTATGAGTTAGTTTACTCTTCACAGGAACTGATGCCGATTGGATATACGGATTCTGACTTTGCGTCAGATCTGGAATCCAGAAGATCGACGTCAGGGTTTGTGTTTTCATTAGGAGGAGGAGCTGTTAGTTGGAGGAGCATGAAGCAGGGATGCATCGCGGATTCGACGACAGATGCTGAGTACGTTGCAGCGTGCGAAGCAGCTAAGGAAGCGGTGTGGCTCAAGAAGTTCCTCACGGACTTAGGATACGTACCGGGAGCTCAAGATCATATTGTCCTTTACTGTGACAATAGTGGAGCGGTAGCACAATCCAAGGAGCCAAGATATCACTAGAAGAGCAAGCATATCGAGCGGAAATACTACATTATCCGGGACTTGCAGAAGCGAGGGGAGGTTGCAGTGACTCAGGTGGCGTCTGCAGATAACATCGCGGACCCTTTCACAAAGGCGTTACCGACCAAGGTTTTTGAGAAGCACGTGAATGTCATGGGAGTTAAGACTGTTGTTCCCCGCTAGGCCAAGTGGGAGATTGTTGTAGCTCGTGTGTCCTTAGCATGAATTTTCTGTATTAAAATTAATAAAGATGACTTTGGTTATTGCTTTAATTAGAATACTACTCTGGTATATGATAATACTCATATAATAAAAGGACCCTAGGGAACACAGTAGGCCACTGAGGCGCATGGTGGATCCATGCTTGGGAGACCCAGTAGACCAGTTCTGTGTAGACCTAGAACTAGTTCACAGCTTAGGTGATGCCGGTCGCTTCACCGAGAACAAGCTGTTGGCAGGTAGAGGATGTGGTGAAGTCTCCACTATGGGAACGTGGGATTCCCATTCACCTGACCAAGCACGATGATCGTGTTGAACAGGAACCAAGACGGTGCGTAGTTCAGTGATTCAGACACTGGTGCATAAACCATCTTACTACTATAGATAATTTGTCCTTAACCCTGAGGGACCATGTTCACTGGGCCAACCAGTTGTGTGGTGCTTTGATGTGCCAACGTGTGCGGACCTTCTATAGTCCAATACCACGGTATGTTGGGTTACCCGACTGGTGCTTGAGTGACATGTAATCCCTACAGGTTATCCGACATCCAGTGTTGGATGGGTGCGTTTTGATGAGTCAATCTGTCCACACAGTTAACCCAGAACTGGTGGTTGTTAGTATGACTGACGATGTTCCGGATGCTAGGCATAGCACCGGAAGGTGTGTGGTGTTATAGATGATAAGTCATCAAACCCTACTCAGATGATCGATCGGGATCTAACGGTGCTCCCCACCATCCGAGTCGAATCATGGCACCAGTAATAGGAGGGACTGAGGATTATCGAAGTATAGTAGAGAACAGGGTTACGAGGGAGTAACATAAGTTTAGGATCACTAGAGTTCAACTTGCGTCGCAGTCTGGGTGGCTACGCGGGTTAATCGGATTAAGGCTGATTAACGGAACTTTCAGTGTGTCACCGGAACAGTTAATCAGGGATCCGATTGGAGCTAGAGATCCCGAACCCTGAAGGTTCCACCCTGTTGTTGTGTATAGAAATTATTCCCCGACCTAGTTGGATACGTTGGATGCGAAGTAGCGCGATGGAGCACAAGCCCGGAGCCTAAGAACCTAATTCACATGTGTTACGGGCCATAGGGGTATTTTGGTAAATAATGAAATATGACTCAGAACACATTGAATATTGATCTTAGAATGAGCGGAATAATTCCAGGAGCTCACAAGCGCTGACGGAACTCGATTCCGAGTAGCGCACCTCACTCAGTCTCTCTTTTAGTTTTCCACTTTTCGTGAAGGGCGTTTTCATCCAGGCTTCACGATAGACACTTGGAATCCCTAAAAACCGCCCCTCTCTATCCTAATCTATCTAGGGCCGGCCCTAGCTTCCTTGAAGCAATGGGAGACCAGCCCTATAAGAGAATAGGGAGAGGGAGGGCCGGCCTAAAAGCTTCCCCCTGTCCTTCAAAAATTCGAACCCCCCTTTGCCTCCTCCTTTGTGGTTTCGGCCAAGGAAAAGAGAGGAAGAAGAAGGGAGAAGAAAGAGGAAGGAAGGAGAAGGAAGAAGAGAGAAAGAGAAGGAGGAAATCTCGCGGCTCGCCATCGTCTTTGCAACGGATTCCTCCGTCGGCTCGTAATCCTTGCACTCAGAGACGGGATTTCGAGGATTCTTCAATTCGCAAAGGACAAGGTGCTATCCGATAGTTTTCCTTGCGATTCAAGTGCGGTTCTTCATCGTTCCGTTATCTCTGGATCATAGATCCAAAAGGTATGATGATTCTAAACATCTAACTAGATGTATGCATGTCTTCCATAGATCGTAGTATGCCTCTAGGGTGTCCGCACATATGCTAAGATCATAGATTTGCATGTAGATTGTTTTTGTAGAATTAATTGTAATGAAACATACACCGTATGATTTTCGGATCTGTCTTTTGCTTTCGCTGCGACTCTGATAAGCGGATCCAAATTCCAACACCAACTGCACGGAACCAAACAAGTTGTAAGTGCCGAACTTCATTCGTTGACATGTGGCAAAAATCCAAGTCCAAATTGGATAAGAATATGTACTTATAACTATCTATCTGACTCGGACCCTATCTGGACCCGGATTTCGATCAACTTTACTTATTCGGAATTGTTCCAGATTTAAATCAGGCAACCCAGAACCACCTTGATTGTCCAAATATATAAAAAATTGTATTGATTTTACTAAATATTGTAATTAGTTATACTAATTACATATATCTATTCGAGAAAGGAAAATTCTAGGGGTAATGTGTATTTAGTCCCATACAATAGATGGGGTTAACGAACAGGACACTCATAAGATCCCATTAAGGGGAGGTCCCAAAAACATTCATTAATACCGATATTGCCCCCGCCCCCTTTTTCTCCCCTTCTCCTGCGATCAGTATTGACCACAACGGCAGCAGCGCGACGAGCAGTAGCGGGCAACTCAGAGGAGCAACAACGGCGGTGATCAGCATCGGGCGGTGGCAACGAGCTGCGGCGAGGCGAGCAGCAGCAGGCGACTTAGGTTTTAGGGTTTAGGTTTTAGGATTAGGTTTAGGGTTCATCCCCATGGCATGTAGATCTTAGATTTTAGGGTTAGGATTAGGTTTTAGGGTTCATATAATTAGGGTTAGGATTAGGTCTAGGGTTCTCCCTATGGCATGTAGATCTTAGGTTTTAGGATTAGGTTTAGGTTCAGTTTAAAGGTGATGGCATGCAAATAAAAATTTGAAGTGTATGGAGGGGCATTTTTGTCCTCTGCCCTTAGGCTTAAACGAAACTCATGATTTGGACTGTTCACTAAGTCCCCCAAAGTTCTATGATACCCACTTCGATACCATACCAAAATTCATAGGAACCATCGGATGGCCTTATGGAGGATCTCATACGTCAACCTAGGATTCTTCCCATGGCCCTTAGAATAATGCTTCTACCTCTAGGATGCAAGGAAAATGAGATGTATGGTGGAGATGCGTTCGATATGGTACCAAAGTTTGCAATTCGGTACCAAAGTGAAACCTTTAAGAAAATACTCATTACATATACATTTATTTATTTATTTACTTAATAACTTATATTTTAATATATTATATTATATATATTCGGACAAATGGGTTGACTTGTTCGAATTGGTGCCGGGACTCAGATTAAAACCGAACAATTAGGACGGACCTGGATTTCGAAAAAGGAATTACTGTCTGAACCCGGTTTTTTTCAGGTCAGACAAAAATTTTCATCCCTAGACTCCAAGACTGATGAAAATCAAGCCCAAACTATTTAGGCACATAATAACACACTCCACCACACTTCCGTAGCCAACGTCCTCTGCGGATCTCACTCTAGGTAACTTTCACTACAGTGACAAATAACTCTTTTCCCCTTTGGGATGACTCTCATCCTGCTCCAGATAGCTCTCTCGTAGGTAGTCTTTTCTAGGGTTTGAAACCTTGATGTGGTGTTGTCTCTAATACGAAATGTTACGGGTGTGTCCATTATTCCAAAAGCCCTAGAATTGATGAAAATCAAGCCCATAACAGTGAAACTGGACATGAGACCCAAACCACACGACCGCCAAACTCACATGAAAAAAAAATTAACTGTTCTATTAAGCATCATTGCAAAATGATCATACATCGTCAATGTATGTAATCTTCTCGACGGGGTAGCTTTGACTAGTAATGCCTTGTTCAAAGCCCTCCAAATAAGCATAGGAAATGTTAGGTGATAGACCATTTGCTTTCCACAACATTTTTCAATCATCAAATTTAGGTGATAGATCATTTGCTGGTTTTTATCTCTTGTATATCTGTCCTCGCACCTGATTGGTTCCAAGCTACTAGAGCATAGCATCTTTCCAACTTGAAGTCTACAACCATTGAGTTTGCAATCTTCAAGGATCCAACCTGAGTGAGTAATACGGAATTAATGGAATCCAGGGGTCCTCAAACACCTCTATATGCTTACCATTACCCCCGGTTGAAAGAATAGGCCCCACATTGGATGAGTAGGAGGGAGGTGAAATCCTCATAAAAGAAGTGACGTGACCTCAACCCTTGACCTAGGTTTTGTGATTAGAGGAATTTTCACATGGTATCATAGCCAAGCCGTCACATCCATCTACCAAGTGGGGGCCCCCACATTAATATACACATGTGAGAATGATCGGGAAAAATGGGGACTTAGTGAAAGGCCATTTTTGAGAGATGGTTTCGAGCTCCAATCCAGACAAAGTGTTTGCTTGACCTCTTACCCCTCTCGATAAGATACATTTTATAACAAGTCCCCCGACTGCAATCGTTGACTTTATCAACCCTAAATGACAAAATTACCCTTCCGTTGTGAATATCAATTCGGGCAGCAGAGTATCAATTTGGTTGCTACAATGAAATCACTTCCAACCAAATTATCAGCCTGTAAGAGTGAAATCATTGTAACTGCTACAACAGATTAACAATTCAGTTGGGAGTGTCAATTCGAGCAGTAGAGTACCAATTTTGGTTGCTACAGTGATTTCACTATAGCTATAGTGAACTCACTCCCAACCCAATTGTTACTCTACTACAGTGAAATATCTATATTTGTTACATAGAAATCACTATAGCAATCATCGTACATGCACTATTACTGAATTAGCAGGACCGTGAGGTCCTGATAAAGAAGTGATGAGACCTCAACCCTTGACACGGTTTTATGGTTAAAGGAATTTCCACACCCATAATCCAACATGCTCCCCTCCACATAAACCCCCTACAGTGTAAAAATACTTTTCCAAACCAGAGAGTGGTAAGGCTACTTCTTAGTGTTTCAAAACAATCAACTCTTATGTATCAAAAAAATCAGTCCATGAGGTATTTTCTAAGAATGATAGTTGCCTAGAAATTATCTTGGTTGACAATAGACCAAGCACGAAAATAGACATGTCTGCTTCCATCTTGGTATCACACCAAAAATTCTCTCTGGATATTGTTTAGCTTGTCTGTGATTGTTTGAGGAAGAAGACAAGTAAACATGATGTTAGCTTGGATCAAGGATAACATGCATTTGACAAACGTTGTACTTACCACATGAGATAATACCTTAGATTCTCGCCCAACCATTAAGGCGAGCTTTCATCTTATCTATATGGAATGAGAATGAAGAAATTCTAGAACCCCCCCTACCGCCACTTATACATTTCTCCATTATTAGATGTAGTGTGCTAGTATTCTATTAGTCCCACCTCGGTTGTGGTAACGTAATGGTGTGAGTTCTCTCTCTATATAAAGAGAGGTAGTCTTATGTAATGTATTGTGTGATCAATGAGATAATACAAGGAGATTTTCTCCCCAATCCTATTCTCTCTCCCTCTCTCTTCGTAACATGGTATCAGAGCCAACCTAGGGTTCTAGGAGACCTCCTTTGACCTCGGCCTCCCCGGTCGCTGTTGGCAACCTCGGGGAGGCCGGGAATAACAAAATTATTTTTCTCCTCCTCCTGCGCGGTTCCTCCTCCGAAGCCCTCAGAGACATTGTTCTCTGATCTCGCGAGCCCGCAGCACCGCCGGTCTCGCCCTCGCGCTCGCCGGCCACGTTGAGGCCTACTCCCTGCAGTAACAGCCCGCCGTCGAGCTCCCCTTGCATTGCTGCCGAGCCACCGTCGCTACAGCCGTCCGATCCCGGCCCTGCGCCCGCCGCCTTCTCTCTGGCACTGCAGCAACCGTGGCACGGGGGGCCAGATCCGACCACCGTCGGCTTCCACCTGCTACTGCGCTCGTCGTTCTTCACGCCGGCCACGTACCGGCCTCGAGCTTCAGCCGCACCCGCCGATCCCGCGCCGATCGGGTCGCCGCATGGATCGATGGAAACAGAAAAGGAGGGAGATAGGGCTCACCGGCGGTGGGGATCGGTTGTTCCCGGCCCAAACCTGCGCCCGCCGTTGAGCCCGGACACCGCCGTTGAGATCGTATATCTCGACGACTCCACCGTCGCTCATCGTCCCCGCCGCGCTCGACCCCGGCCCTGCACTGCGCCCGCCGCCCCCCGTGCCCTGCGCCGCGCCCGTGCCTTCCTCCGCTGCCCGCCGAGGCCACCGACCTCCGATCCGGCTACCGACGGTCTTCGCCGCGCCCGCCGGACCCCGACGGCCCTGCGCCTCACCGTTGCCGCTCGCCACCTGAGGTCGGCCGATCCGGCAGCCCCTGCGCTTGCATCCGGACCCCGACGGCCCTGCGCCCGCCACCGGAGCTCGATCCCTCGTGCCTCTGCCGTCTCCGACTCTCTCGCTCTCTCCCGGACTTCTCTCTCTCGTTTTCGATACCCCCCGTTTCTCCTCCAATCTCTCTATCTTTCCTCTTTAGCTGATCACAGCCGTCCTTCTCTTATTCCCTTTTCCTTTTTTTTTACTTTCCGGCCCGTGTGTGTTCTCTGCATCCTGTGTGTCCCCTGCAGCCTGTTGTCCCTACTCCATGTGAGTGTGTGTCCCTGCATGTCCATGCAAGTGTACCCACATGTGCGTCTCTATCGTGTGTTCCTCTGTGTGTCCTAGATGACTTGGCCGTGAGAAATCTCGTCGTGTGTGTCCCAGCGCGTCCATGCGTGTCCGGGTAGTGCACACCTTGCCTTAGGACCTATTGTCTACTTCTCGTCCTTGTGCATCGTGCCGGCTTTCTCGATGCCGTCATCTTCAACCTCTCGCGTCGACCTCGTCTCCGATCTTCTCTCCCTATATAAATGATCACAGCCATCCATCCTGCATCAGACGGCTGTGCTTTGCGACTTGCTGCATCTGACCCGACACGGCCCTCTGCACCCAATCCAACCCTCTTTCACCTGGCCCTTTGCACCGCCTGGATCCTGTGCTCATAGTATCTCGCCACCCGATCCGGCCCTTCCGTACCTGGTCGGCTCTTCGCATTTTCGCCTTGCGCTCTCTCTGCGGCCCTGCGCTCGAGCTACCGCTCCTCCTTCGGCTCCAGCCCGCGCCCATCGGTCTTGCTGGCTGCCGGAGCCCTAAGCCGTTTGATCCGGCCACCTTGGCGTCCCGCGCCCGCCGTCCGCTGCACCTTGAGCTTTGTCAGCCCGCCTTGCACCCTGTGCCCTTGCGCCTTGGTATTTTTGCGCTCTGCGCCCTACCGATCCGCCTTGCACCTTTTGATCCTCTCTAGTTCAGGTCACACTTGTTTTGTGCCGGCTTTTGGATCCTTTCTCGTTCCGGTCACACTTGTTTTGTGCCGGCTTTTAGATTCTCTTTAGTTCCAGTCACACTTGTTTTGTGCCGGCTTTTGGATCTTTTCTCGTTCCGATCACACTTGTTTTGTGCCGGCTTTTGATCCTCTCTCATTCCGGTCACACTTGTTTTGTGCCGGCTTTTGGATCTTTTCTCGTTCCGGTCACACTTGTCTTGTGCCGGCTTTTGATCCTCTCTAGTTCCGGTCACACTTGTTTTGTGCCGGCTTTTGGATCTTTTCTCATTCCGGTCACACTTGTCTTGTGCTGGTTTTTTGATCCTCTCTAGTTCCGGTCTTGTTTTGTGCCGGCTTTTGGATCTTTTCTCGTTCCGGTCACACTTGTCTTGTGCCGGCTTTTGGATCTTCTCTAGTTCCGGTCACACTTGTTATGTGCCGGCTTTTGGATCCTTTCTCGTTCCGGTCACACTTGTCTTGTGCCGCCTTTTGATCCTCTTCCTTTCCTTGGTCATGCGACCCTATCAGAGCTACGGCTCTTCATCTTCTCCTTCTTCTTTGTCTGTGATGATTGAGATCTTCTAAGAGGTGTCAAGTACTTGCTTCGGCCGGGTGCTTGCCTCTTATGAGGTCTCACGCATTCACATCGTTTCTTAGCTGCTCTCTCTCCTTTCGATCTCCGTTATTGCCGGCTTCCATCACCGTCGGCTTCCTTCGCTCCGATCCTTAGTGCTCATTGCCAATTCCCCCGGTTGACCTGCTTACAGGTTGGCCGGGTTCCCCCGGTTGTCCTGCTTGCAAGTCAATCGGGTTTCCAGGACGACTTGCTTGCAGGTCGCCCTGGCACTATCTTTACTTTACAAAAAAAAAAAAAAAGGTTATTTGATGTTTTTTTTTTCTTTCTCCTTCCTTTTATTAAGCAAACTGATGTCGGTTTATACCTTACCTCAGTTTGACGGGAGGTATTAGATGTAGTGTGCTAGTATTCTATTAGTCCCACCTCGGTTGTGGTAACGTAATGGTGTGAGTTCTCTCTCTATATAAAGAGAGGTAGTCTTATGTAATGTATTGTGTGATCAATGAGATAATACAAGGAGATTTTCTCCCCAATCCTATTCTCTCTCCCTCTCTCTTCGTAACATGGTATCAGAGCCAACCTAGGGTTCTAGGAGACCTCCTCTGACCTCGGCCTCCCCGGTCGCTGTTGGCAACCTCGGGGAGGCCGGGAATAACAAAATTATTTTTCTCCTCCTCCTGCGCGGTTCCTCCTCCGAAGCCCTCAGAGACATTATTCTCTGATCTCGCGAGCCCGCAGCACCGCCGGTCTCGCCCTCGCGCTCGCCGGTCACGTTGAGGCCTACTCCCTGCAGTAACAGCCCGCCGTCGAGCTCCCCTTGCATTGCTGGCGAGCCACCGTCGCTACAGCCGTCCGATCCCGGCCCTGCGCCCGCCGCCTTCTCTCTGGCACTGCAGCAACCGTGGCACGGGGGGCCAGATCCGACCACCGCCGGCTTCCACCTGCTACTGCGCTCGTCGTTCTTCACGCCGGCCACGTACCGGCCTCGAGCTTCAGCCGCACCCGCCGATCCCGCACCGATCGGGTCGCCGCATGGATCGATGGAAACAGAAAAGGAGGGAGATAGGGCTCACCGGCGGTGGGGATCGGTTGTTCCCGGCCCAAACCTGCGCCCGCCGTTGAGCCCGGACACCGCCGTTGAGATCGTATATCTCGACGACTCCACCGTCGCTCATCGTCCCCGCCGCGCTCGACCCCGGCCCTGCACTGCGCCCGCCGCCCCCCGTGCCCTGCGCCGCGCCCGTGCCTTCCTCCGCTGCCCGCCGAGGCCACCGACCTCCGATCCGGCTACTGACGGTCTTCGCCGCGCCCGCCGGACCCCGACGGCCCTGCGCCTCACCGTTGCCGCTCGCCACCTGAGGTCGGCCGATCCGGCAGCCCCTGCGCTTGCATCCGGACCCCGACAGCCCTGCGCCCGCCACCGGAGCTCGATCCCTCGTGCCTCTGCCGTCTCCGACTCTCTCGCTCTCTCCCGGACTTCTCTCTCTCGTTTTCGATACCCCCCGTTTCTCCTCCAATCTCTCTATCTTTCCTCTTTAGCTGATCACAGCCGTCCTTCTCTTATTCCCTTTTCCTTTTTTTTTACTTTCCGGCCCGTGTGTGTTCTCTGCATCCTGTGTGTCCCCTGCAGCCTGTTGTCCCTACTCCATGTGAGTGTGTGTCCCTGCATGTCCATGCAAGTGTACCCACATGTGCGTCTCTATCGTGTGTTCCTCTGTGTGTCCTAGATGACTTGGCCGTGAGAAATCTCGTCGTGTGTGTCCCAGCGCGTCCATGCGTGTCCGGGTAGTGCACACCTTGCCTTAGGACCTATTGTCTACTTCTCGTCCTTGTGCATCGTGCCGGCTTTCTCGATGCCGTCATCTTCAACCTCTCGCGTCGACCTCGTCTCCGATCTTCTCTCCCTATATAAATGATCACAGCCATCCATCCTGCATCAGACGGCTGTGCTTTGCGACTTGCTGCATCTGACCCGACACGGCCCTCTGCACCCAATCCAACCCTCTTTCACCTGGCCCTTTGCACCGCCTGGATCCTGTGCTCATAGTATCTCGCCACCCGATCCGGCCCTTCCGTACCTGGTCGGCTCTTCGCATTTTCGCCTTGCGCTCTCTCTGCGGCCCTGCGCTCGAGCTACCGCTCCTCCTTCGGCTCCAGCCCGCGCCCATCGGTCTTGCTGGCTGCCGGAGCCCTAAGCCGTTTGATCCGGCCACCTTGGCGTCCCGCGCCCGCCGTCCGCTGCACCTTGAGCTTTGTCAGCCCGCCTTGCACCCTGTGCCCTTGCGCCTTGGTATTTTTGCGCTCTGCGCCCTACCGATCCGCCTTGCACCTTTTGATCCTCTCTAGTTCCGGTCACACTTGTTTTGTGCCGGCTTTTGGATCATTTCTCGTTCCGGTCACACTTGTTTTGTGCCGGCTTTTAGATTCTCTTTAGTTCCAGTCACACTTGTTTTGTGCCGGCTTTTAGATCTTTTCTCGTTCCGATCACACTTGTTTTGTGCCGGCTTTTGATCCTCTCTCATTCCGGTCACACTTGTTTTGTGCCGGCTTTTGGATCTTTTCTCGTTCCGGTCACACTTGTCTTGTGCCGGCTTTTGATCCTCTCTAGTTCCGGTCACACTTGTTTTGTGCCGGCTTTTGGATCTTTTCTCGTTCCGGTCACACTTGTCTTGTGCCGGTTTTTTGATCCTCTCTAGTTTCGGTCTTGTTTTGTGCCGGCTTTTGGATCTTTTCTCGTTCCGGTCACACTTGTCTTGTGCCGGCTTTTGGATCTTCTCTAGTTCCGGTCACACTTGTTATGTGCTGGCTTTTGGATCCTTTCTCGTTCCGGTCACACTTGTCTTGTGCCGCCTTTTGATCCTCTTCCTTTCCTTGGTCATGCGACCCTATCAGAGCTACGGCTCTTCATCTTCTCCTTCTTCTTTGTCTGTGATGATTGAGATCTTCTAAGAGGTGTCAAGTACTTGCTTCGGCCGGGTGCTTGCCTCTTATGAGGTCTCACGCATTCACATCGTTTCTTAGCCGCTCTCTCTCCTTTCGATCTCCGTTATTGCCGGCTTCCATCACCGTCGGCTTCCTTCGCTCCGATCCTTAGTGCTCATTGCCAATTCCCCCGGTTGACCTGCTTACAGGTTGGCCGGGTTCCCCCGGTTGTCCTGCTTGCAGGTCAATCGGGTTTCCAGGACGACTTGCTTGCAGGTCGCCCTGACACTATCTTTACTTTACAAAAAAAAAAAAAAAAGGTTATTTGATGTTTTTTTTTTCTTTCTCCTTCCTTTTATTAAGCAAACTGATGTCGGTTTATACCTTACCTCAGTTTGACGGGAGGTATTAGATGTAGTGTGCTAGTATTCTATTAGTCCCACCTCGGTTGTGGTAACGTAATGGTGTGAGTTCTCTCTCTATATAAAGAGAGGTAGTCTTATGTAATGTATTGTGTGATCAATGAGATAATACAAGGAGATTTTCTCCCCAATCCTATTCTCTCTCCCTCTCTTCGTAACATCCATAATTGTGGTCTCAGAGAACAAGAAACACAAGACCATGCCTGGTAAGCTTATCTATGTTATATTTCTTCTCTTGCACTTCTTCATTTGTTTAATTTTGGATGATTTATTTTTTGTCAAAGCATTATGAGTGTATTTGGTATCCTTTGGTACTTCTTTGATATCTATAAATTCATCCATGATCATGCAAATTATGAGTTCTAATAATTGCATCAGTATGTACTAACATTAACATACTTCAAAGTGTCTCTTGGGATTCCAAAAGCAGTAGCCCTGAATGCTCCACAAGACAATCTTAGTCAGTTGTATCCTTCCAACAAAACATAATCTCTACTTTTAAAGACGTACAATATTGCCCTTGAATATGTTCTACAAATCAGTGGTTTATTAATATACTTTTTTATTTTTTTCAAACAACTTTCCTTATAATTGGAGCTTTTTCCAACATAACTTTTCTTTTAAGTTCTTCTAGAAAAATTTCTAATAATAAACAAACAGAATTGTCAAACATCTTACTTTTCTTCTTACTGATATTAAGGTATGTACTAGTTGCTAACCTAAAAATATTAATAATAAATTTCTCCAAGTTTATCCAAAGAAGAGCATCTTGTTTAGTAAATACCCGTCAAGAATTGGGGGCAAAAATTAGGGATGGATGGGGAAAGCTCTGAGCTGCTACAATGTGATTTTTTTTTATAATGGTGCTTGATGCCTTTGAGCTTGATTAAGAAAAATGTTAAGTATACTATAAGCTCATACTATCATGCCTAATCATCATTACACTCTAAATAGCTAAATAGTGAGTACTGCAAAAATACATTTACAATAAATGTATATAAGTGTAACATAACCATCAAGCCATGACCCATCTAGTAGGGGCCAATTTTATGAATCATTTTTAACTACTCATTTTTTACTTAGAGCTATATTTGTGGTCAATGAAATTTTTTCATGTTTTTTCTAACAACTTTTATCATTGTTATTCTAGATCTTCCCTTCCTCATTGGACCTTCAACACTAATTTAGAACCCTCTCTTTATCGGGGTCACCTCTACTCGATCTACGTTGTATGTTGCCAAATCATCTTAATATAGTTTATTTTCTCCAATTGGTGCCACTCCAATACTTTCTCTAATTTCCTCATTCCTCATTCCGTCCCTTCTAGTTTTTTCGCACATCCACCTCAACATTCTCATCTCTGCTACGCCATTCTTATAAGTTTGAACTCTCTTAAGGGCCAATATTCTGAACCATATAACATTGCGGTTCTTATTATTATCTTGTAAAATTTATACTTGAGTCTTAAAGGCATGTGTTAATCACATAGCACTCCCGATGCCCCTCTTCTGTTCATCCAACCTGCTCTAATCATATTTGATATATCACCATCTGTCGTTACCATATGACAACACCCAAAGTGCTCCAAAAGGCTGACCCTATAGAGGGAGGAGAGCCCACCAGATATATGAAGACAATGATCTCTGCTCCCATTACCGCTGTGGGACTAACTGCTCAACATAGGAACTGTTTACTATTTTCTTTCTTTATTTATTATTCAAGATAATTTATTACAAGAGTATTATACTTTTAGAAAGAATACAAAAGGACTGAAAGAGCACCCAGTTCAGCTTAGCTGGCACTGCCATTCTTCTGGGGACATCATACTCAATGCCCAAAACATTGTTATACATATCAAATCAATGATAGCCAAAGGACAGCTAGCAATCCCATTCTCCACATGAGCATTCAAACCAAAAATAAATGAACTGGAAGCTGTCCTCAATTTGAGCCAACCTCCTTAACCAACTTTCAGAACAAATGCAAGGAATCAATACTGAGGTTAAAGTATGAAAGCTCCTCCACACTGACCATACAAACATACTGCATTATACTTAAAATTAAAAAGACTTGGCCATTGTCTGATAACACAAATGTGGAAATTCAAGGGGATGGCTGTTTCGCTGAAACCTGTACCGCTGCAGTTGATTTCGCTGAAACGTGCATCCGAGCCTAGGGCTGCAATAGGGTTTTCCATGATTTTGATGAAAAGCGGGTCCGCAAGAAACCAATTCAGCGTTATCAAACATAGATAAAATGTTAAAACACAGGTCTGTGGATCCCGTTTCAGCGTTATCAAACAAGCACTTACAATCACACACTGACAATAAAAAATGTACTACATCCTATTCAAAAACAGAAAACCTTGGATGATCGACCAACGTACATGCAACTACCGTACACTTGCATGTATGTAACACATTCCTCTTAGTACATCTCAAAAAAGGTCTCCTCAAAGGATTCAAGAAACAACACTTGATCTTACAAAGCTTAATACATGATGCTCGTAAAGTGATTACGGATACAATCGAGTGATTTACAGAAATAATCAGAAAAAGGGAAAAGGGGACCATTTAAGCTCATGGAAGCATTTCATTTACAAGTTCCACGCCGGAGGAGGGGTTCAATCTTTTGTAGAATCTGCACCCGGCCCATCATTCTTCAAGCGAGGTCCGAGCAAGGAGCAAAGCCATACCCAGAAGCCTTTTCTCTTTGCGGGTTGAGAGCCGCTGTCCCTCGCTGCAACTAATTCAGCCATGTACTCAACCACTGCCTGTTGGACAAAAGGAATCTCAGAAAATGACGGACTGACAAGTAGTGATTTAAAAATGGAATGAATATCACATATACCTGAGCTCCCAATTTAACCACTTGTCTCGGTGGTACTTCCAAAGGGGTCTCATCCGCATAGAGCACTCTAAGCTTCGACAGAAACCTGAAAGATTGGGGTAATACTCGGATCTGATTGCTGCTTATATCCAACTCTTCCAGCATCTCCAGATTTCCAATCGATCTTGGGAGTGTCCTCAAGTCCGCAAAATTCCTCCCCACGTTTAACTTCACAAGATTAGTGGCAAAGCACAGGCTCTCAGGGATGGCTTCAAGCTCGTTGAAGCTGACATCGAGCTCTCTTAACTTGGAATGTGAACCCATCGTAGTGGGCAACCCTTTGATTCTGTTGTAGTGCAATGTCACAACTTCTAAGCATTCTAGCTTCCCGATCGCTTCGGGCAGTGCTTTCAACTGATTGAAGTCTAACTTGAGCTCGACTAGAGAAGAACAAGATCCGATCGTGTAAGGAAGTTCTTCCAGTTCATTCGTTTCAAGGTTCAGTCTTCTCAATTTCGTTAGATTCCCTAATGTATCGGGTAGTGCAAACAACTGATTCGAACTCAAATCAAGATCAGCTAGACTTGTTAAGTTTCCAAATGAAGGCGGCAATGATTTTAATCGGTTCCCACGCAGGTCGAGATCAATCAGATTGGATAACTCTCCAAATGAGTCAGGAAGGTTGATCAGCTGGTTTGAATGGAGGTCGAGCTTCGTTAATAATCTGAGCTGACTGATTGTTTGGGGGAGTGCCACGATTCGATTCTCCGATATATTCAGTTCAGTGACATCTTGCAACTTGCCAAGTGACAATGGGAGCCACTCGACGTCGTCCGTCAACTTCCCCTGAAGGTCAAGAACACCAGCTCCACTTTTCGCTGATATCTCAATCAAGCTCGCAACTTTCATGAGACTCATTTTTTCTGCCTCGCCACCTATCAGTATTCGTGAAAGAAACTACAGTCAGACTGCATAAACTGACAAAATTCAATATACCGATCTTGCATCCAAAAGAACATTTCTTTGCAGTCAAGAACTTCCCAATACTCGGAACACTCCTTATTACCCAAGTATGAATAATTGGATCAAACAAAAACCAATTCAAGAAAGCACACAACATGACCAAACTTTATAACTATGTACGTAATCCTATTAAGCTTTGACCTCTTTGAAAGAACACAACATGGATAATATCGTTCATTAGTTGACTGGTAAGAACAACTAGGTTAATCGTCATTGTACTAGCAACTTGAAAATTCAGGATTGGAAAGAAATCTTCTTCTATTATGCTCATGCAAACGGGTGTTCAAGTTGGCTGTCTTGTGTATTGTACCTCAATGAATACAATCTCTTTATATTAGGCCTTTGAAAAGGCTTTTCATTGCTTTCACATACCAACATTTATTATTTTTTAGTTTGATCCTGCAAGTAGTGTTGGAGTTGGCTCCTCCTAATTATACGCGAACCTTAGATGATTGCTCCCTAGTTACACCAGTAGCCAGTACCACATGTGATCAATAAGGTACGTACTCTCTATCTACTGATAGACCTTCTAGGCAAGGAATGAAATCTTGAGAAAAATCATGAAATGTCTTGTTTTTTCTTCGGACTGAAACAAAATCTGTCCTCTGAAATCTTCGAAATATCCATATTTTTTGGCCCTGTAATACACGGCATAGTGAAAAATGGGATATTTCGAAAACATTGTGCGAAATAACGTTTTTGCAGGATTCATATATGGAGTGGAAATTCAAGATTTGAATCCTTGCTTCTAGGTTCCAAAGCATATGTACCTCTCTTGCCCAAATTGTCTTGGCCAAAAAGTTGACATTCATTTCATAAGGCTAGAGACCCAGTCAACATCCAAGGCATGCGTTATTTTTCTCTATAAAAGTGTTCTAAAACCTTGATGAACCACAGCATGATCGATGAAGTCAACATCCTATTGGTTACACTATTCACCTATAATAGACAGATGATGCAAGTGAAACGTGTAATTAAATACAAAACCACATGAATGTCATTTTGGAGGGGAGCTCCTTGGTCCAAAATTGGAACTCCCCATCTACATCATGCTTGCTCACTGTATGCTTTGGTAGGTCAAGAGGAAGAATGCTTGTTGATAAGCTCAAATCAATATTTAAAACGCCAGCAGAAGACTTTTTTTTTTCCTACCAACGCCTTAACCAAAATTTGGTCTCTCTAAACGATGAAAATTCCCCTTAGAACAACTACTAGGCCTTAGCCAAATTGGGTTTCTCTCCAAAGCAAGGAATGAAATCACGAAATTTTGCGAAATGTCTTTTTTTCTCCAGACCAAAACAAAATGTCAGCCAAAATCTTCAAAATATCTGTAATTTTCAGTCCCGTGACACACGGCCACACAAAAAAGGGATATTTCACAAAATACAGTGTGGAATATCTTGTTTTCCGGGATTCTGATCCAAATTCGAGAATTGAATCCTTGCTCCAAAGAAAGAAAAAAGCTCCCACCACCATCATGCCTTAACCAAATTTGATTCACTAGAACCCATGAAAATCCCCTTAGAAACCATTAGACCTAAGCCCAAATTGGGATTCATAAATGTAAAAAAAAGAAGGTAAAAGTATTCACCACTGTGCCTTAACCCAAATTGAGGCTCATTAGGAACCCATCAAAATCCCATTGGAACAACCACTAGGCCATAACCCAAATTGAATTCTCTACAATAAATAAAAAATAAAAGAAAACAAAAGTTTTTAGCACTATAACTACACCCAAATCAGAATGCTATAAAAACACATAAGAAACCACTCCTAAAGTAGCCACTAAGCCTTAACCCAATTGAAATTCTCCTAAAAACTTTGCCTCTAGGGCTCAACCCTAATTGGGAAACCCTAATTCGGAAAATAAAAAGAAAATTTTGCCTCTAGGGCTCAACCCTAATTGGGAAACCCTAAAATCCAATCAAGAATTTAGAATCCCCCTAGAACCAGTAGGAATTAAGCCAAATTGAAATTCTCTATAGAGAAATGGTTGTAATCAAACCCACATTCGGCCTATCTAAAACCCCTTTTGGATGTATAACCAAGATGAGGAAAACGAGAAGGTAGATCTGACCTGAAGGAACCTCATACTTCAACGAGGAATCATGGATCAACCCTTTCCACTCATCGTTCTCCCTCTTCGCTAGGCCTTTCTCGATCCTAGCCGGCACCACCAAACCTACACCCACTCGCCGCTCCCCCTCCTCGCCGCCGCCAACGCCGCCGCCCTCCTCGGCGGAGACCAGCTTGGAGGCCCTCTGGATGAGCTCGTCGAACGCCTGGAGCCTCTCCTCAAGGTCCACCACGCGGGCCGCCTCCCGCCGCTGCTCGTGGGCCTGGAGCCGGACCAGGTTGCTCCTCGCCTCCTGCAGCACGTAGAAGAGCTCGTCCGGGACGTCGGGGGGTTTCCCCGCCCTGCCCACCTCCTCCAGCCTCGTCTCCTCCTCCCGGCCCGCGGCGCTGATCACGGCGGCCGCTGCCTCCACCTCCTCGACCGTCGGCCTCGGCGGCAGGGTCCTGTAGATCCTCGTTATCTCCTCCACAGCTTCCACGACAGCAGGTGGGATCGGAGGAATCGCCATCGCTGATGACCTCAGAGATACAGAGAGAGAGAGAGAGAGAGAGAGCGAGGAAGAGAGAGGATAGAGAGACTCAGCAGTGGCTTTTGTGCTTATTTACAAGGGGAGAGAGAGCTAGAGAGAGAGAGAGAGAGAGAGGGAGAGGGCGGCGGCTGCAAGGCTGGCAAATGTACGGAACAGTTAATCTATGGTGGGCCCACGAGGGAGCACAGTGGAATACACCGGATGTCGATGTGGAGAAGGGACACACTGGAATACTTTGTCAGTGCAACGTAATGATTTTGGATAAATGATAATCCATAGTTATGGATGGATAAGCCCTATAGCTGAGGTAGCAATTAATAATCTTAAAAACTATTAATAAATAGCTTTGACAAATTTGATAAAGTATTGATCTTTGGCAATTAATTTGTGAAGAAAAAATAAATTACATATATTAAATCTTACTTTTTATTCTTTTGTTTTAGAGTCTTTCAGAATTTGTGATGCATACAAGATTACTCCATGATTACATATATTTAAGAAGCTGTATCGTTATCTCCAACAAATAATCCAACAAGACGTGTAAAATCATATGTTTAAGATACCACGACACGTTTCACCTGTTCTGAAATGGCGGGCCTCCTCCCTGTATTAGTGGCAAGTTTTCATACCTATGGGTTATTTAAAACCAGGGCGGTTTTCTTGCTCCGGTGATGAGTTTCGATCATTGGTCTTTCTTATGACAGTGCACTATCACGTGATGTACTAACTGTAGAGGTTGAGATTAGCGTTGCCGTCCTTGTTGTTGATCTACGAAAAACACAAAAGAGTACACCAGAAGATCGATCCCTCCTCCGACGCTATTATTTAGAAATTTCAATTGATATCAGAGCTATTGTAAATTCGAATTCAAATTTTGAAAGAAAAGTGGGTTGAATCCTAGCCCTTCCTATTTATCCCCCCTTCAAACGAATTTAAACCGATAATTATGTTTTGAATATATATATATATATATATATATATATATATATATATATATATATATATATATATATATTCAAAACATGCATAAGTAGACTAAGAAAATAAATTTTAACACATTGGATAAAGTGGATAGATCGTTGTTGCAACAACACAAATATTATAGTCATGTAGGTTAGTCTCACGACTCTAAATAGATTATTTAAAATATATTAAATCTTCAAATATATAGTTCAAATTCAATAACCAGTTATAAATATCAAGTGTGATATTATAACAAATGAAAAATAAATAGTGAATACGTTATTTCATCCGTATCTTATGCACATGCTTCTAAATCAGAATGAAAGATATAAATCAAGAAAGAGATAAAAACTTACTAAATCTTGTAATAGTTGAAATAATATCAAAATCATCAAAGCCAACCCATAATTACTCACATAGTTCTATTTAAGAACTAAAACAAATAATTTTAAATATAAATAATATCCAATCTATGTATCAATATTCAAGACTACTGCAAGCACATAATTGTGCATGGATTCAACTAGGCATGCATTTTTTGTGCTTGGAGTCTTGAGCCTAGGCTCGCGCTTTAAACCTAGGCGCGCACCTTTTTAACAGAGCCTTGCCTTGTATTTTTTAAGGCGCAGAGCCTGAGCTTAGACATGTCTTTAATAACACTATGTTCAGATCACTGGACAGTTGTGAAGTGTATACTCAAGTACATTGTACAAAAACTGACTCCGATTGGATAAACAGACTTTGACTTTATGTTAGATATATAATCTAGGAAATCGATATCAGGATTTGAGTTTATGTTAGGAGGAGTAGCGGTTAGTTGACAGACTGTGAAGCAGAAGTACATCGCGAACTCTACCACAAAAGCCAAGTATGTTATGACGTGCGAATCAACAAAGAGGAGGCATGGCTCATGAATTAATTCCTCATAGACTTAGAGTGTGTATCAGAGGCCCAATTACCTATTATGTTTTATTGCGACAATAGTAGAGTGATAGCACAGGCCAAGGTGCCAAGGCACCACCAGAAGGGGAAGCACATCGAGCGTAAATTCCACTTAATTCGACAATTTTAAAAGCAAGAGCGAGTAGCGGTGACACAGATTACATCTGCAGATAATATTGTTGATCTTTTTACCAAGACGATACCTACCAAGGCATTCGAGCGATATGTGGACACGATCGAAGTCAAAAGCATTTTGTTTCGCTAGACTAAGTGGGAAATTGATTGAATTGTTATATTGTTTTGATCTATTAATAAAGGATAAATGTTATTATATGAGATGCATGTTGGTACGTAACATAGTTATATATTCTTTCAAGAACAAAGAGCCATGACTACATGGTAGTTCACTAAGTTAAAGACTAAATGGATTTGTCCTATTTAACCTAAATCAGTTTGCGACTATGATCAGCCTCATCATGACAAGTTGTTGGGGATGACAGTGCATGAAGAGTCTTCACCATGGTCTTTTCTAGGCATAATATCTATGGCTAAATGGAACTAACACAGTGCACAGATTGGTGAGCAGACACCGATGTACTAATCCGTGTTTCTGTTTAGGATAAAATTATCATAAACCCTGTGGAACCATGTCTGGTGGGCTAACTAGTTATGTGGTGTTTTGGCGTACGAATGTGTGAGGGTCAAGTTACGTAATCCAAAACCACAGTGCACTGAGTTACTTGGCTGGCGTCGCATTAGCGTGCCACTCTTGCAGGCCATCCACACCCCTAACAGGAGGTACGTTCCTTGGCCTGACTTATATTGTACCAAATTTAGGTCTGGTGGTCATCGGTTGGACTATTGACTGGGTTCGATTACTCGATAAGGTAATCAATGGTATAATGTATATGGTTAACCTGGAAGGAATCAAGTCATATGCGCACTCGAGTCTGACAGTATTCTCCACCACTCGAGTTACATCATAGCAACAAATGGTGGGACATCGGGTTTACCACTACTAAGCGGAGAGCAGGGGTATACGGAAGAACATAGTAAGTCCAAGGGAATTAGAGTGCAGCTTATGTCACACTCTAGGTGGCCATGCAGGTTAACTCAGACTCAGAGGATCAATGGTACACTCGGATAATATATCGATCGAGTTCAAGTTGGAAGCATTAACCCTGGTCCTTGGACGTTTCACCTTATTGACATTATGTACGGTTATTGAACCATCTTCTCAAAACACAGAACATAGTTAGAGGAAGAGAGAAATCTATATCTATGCTCCGTGCGTGCTTCACACTAGTGCACGATAGATGCAAAATTACGTCCGTGTACTAAGGGGAAACCCTAGACTTGTACAGAGACGTATATAGTTGTCCCTTGCCATAAGTGGACTTAGCTACATAGGTGTGATGCACCAGTACATGTTATGAGTTGACTTTACTAGAGGTACCCTTCGGAAACCCCGATGAATAGTAAAATCACTAGTGTGCTTCACTTATGAGTGTCTTGTTAAGTCTCGTACACGAGGGGCAGCCAAGTAATGTCATAGGGGTGTTTTGGTTAAACCATACACCACTATGCACTAGTATAGGACTGGCCCTATATATGGGAGACCAAGTCAAGGCTGACCCCTAGCTTATAGGAGTGTGCAAGCTTCCTATAGAAGCCGGCCATAGAGATAATAAAGGAGGCTTTGACTGGGTCAAAACCTCCCCTAGAAGTTAGACAAATAGAGAAAAAGGGGGAGAGATAGGTGTAGGAAAAAAAGGGGGGGGGGGGGGGGGGCTATCCCCTAGGGATCTTAATCCCTATAGGGGCCGACCCTATTTAAGGGAGGAGGGAGAGGGGGGGCCATTCATGCAAGTGCCATACCCAAACTCTTTCTCCTTCTCTCTTATTTTCTTTGCTTCCTCTCTCTCCTCTCTCTTGTTTTCCTTGCTTGCTAATTTGTCTTCGTCGCGTGGAGTTTCATAAAAGAAGAATGGTCATTCTTCGGAGGCACTCAGAGATCCAAGAGCGACGTTCCGTGCATCGAGTAAGATTGAGTGAACAAGAAGATATCATCTTCCCATAAACCGTTGGATTATTCACGAACGATCTTCCGTCTCCATCGACAAAGAAGATAATTATTCACGGTTAAAAGATCTACACGAAGGAATGCAAAAAACTAACATGTAGATCTAGCGTAATTATTGAATTACATGCATGCTAGATGTTCATGATGTTAGATTGCCGTTAAGGTGTTCGATTCATGTGCACACATATATACGCACATATAGATTTATTTCTAAGGAAAGTTTAATCGTGTAACGTGCACCATGAACGGTCTTTCGATCAGTAAATCACTTCTGTTGCGAGCCTCTACTATAGTATTTTTTCCAATACCTTCAACTGCTAATGAGTCTTTTGGATTAGGAGAGGAATTAGAAGAAAAAGACAAAGTATTAGTGAGTTCATCCTTAAACTTTATATATTTTCTTCCCCTTTTTCAACCTTAATACCAAGATAAAATCTGTGAAGGTTGGACTCATAGCTTGCATGGTCATTTGAGAGTCTTCTAACTTCTTGTGATCATACAAGTAAGAGAGGTCAAAGCTAGTGAAAGATCTAAGGTGTCATCCAACATCTAGATCTCAATCTAGTCATGGGGTTTTTTTGTTACTTGAGTCTTTAAAGTGTGCTAAGATTAGATGCTTGATCTAAGGTCTCGAAAGTGATCAAGATCATCTTCTACCTTAGTCACTCCTTAGTTCCAAGTAATTTTTTTTTACTTTTTTTTCCCCATCTTCATAAGCACACACTGAATGTGATCCTGCCACTATGTGGAAGGCTCTTGTGAGAGTGCTCCGTGACGCCGTTCACGTCGAACACCCATAGCGACGCCACTCGCTTTGGGGGCCTCTTTTATAGTGGAAGCAAGCGAAGAAGAGGGGAGAAGACGCAGGTGCAAGAGTCAGCTCGGTTTAGCACCTATAAAGTGAGAGCACCACCTCTACTTCACCGTTGTCGCTGGTCATAGACCTAAGGGGTTAAGGGGTAATATCTGTGTTGTCACTTTTAGCTTACTTGTAATCTTGTTTATTATTTTATTAGGAAAGCTAGATCCCTCTGTGTGAAGGGTCTAGGCTCTATTCGATCAGAGGGTGATTTTCATCTATGTTAAGGGTTTCCACCTTGTATTTGCTTGTGTATACTCTTTAATGTCATTTCTCGTTATTTACAACTTGTTACTTTCACTAGTTTTAGATTGTGCGATCTAACCCGTGCTTGTATCTACTCGTTGTGGGGCACACCAACTAGCTTTGTCTAGTTGGTCGTATAGTGCACGGTGCTCAGCTAGCATGCGTAGACTAGCTAATATTTAGAAATATTAACCAAGCGTATACTAGCTAATATTTAGACAAGCCACACACTTGGAGGTATTTTTGCTACGTAGCTAGTCAAGCTCCACACCCATAGTCATTTCGGTTTTAGACGGGCAAGCTCCACACCAACAAATGGTTAATTTTTCCATATCTTATGATAATAATTTATGTTGGAACAATCATAATTCTAATAACATATAATTAATTAAAAATCTTGGATCGACTCCCCTACCTGGTTGATATGTGGCAATTTTCACTATATTGTGATTGTCTTCAGTTGTCGAAAATCACGGATGTAATATTTGTGTGTATTAGCATGATTTCAATATAGATTTCGATTATATTTGTGTGTAGTAGATGTAGTGTGTTAGTATTCTATTAGTCCCACCTCGGTTGTGGTAATGTAATGGTGTGCGTTCTCTCTCTATATAAAGAGAGGTAGTCTTATGTAATGTTATTGAGATTAATGAGATAATACAAGGAGTTTTTCTCCCCAAGCCTATTCTCTCTCCCCCTCTCTTCGTAACATGGTATCAGAGCCAACCCTCTTGGCCTAGGGTTTCGACGCTCTCCTCTCTGGCCTCGACCTCCTCGGTCGTCGTCGACGACATCGAGGAGGTCGGGAAAGTAAAAAAAAATTTCTCTCTTTCCTCAGGCGATCCCTCAGTCGGCTCTCCCGTGAGCTATAGAACTGCTGGATCTGTAGAACCACCGGATCAGCAGCCTCGCCGACCGAACGTATGCACCCCTCGCCGTCGAGCACCTGGTCTCATTGTGCGACACATGTTTGTGATCCCTGCGCCCCTGATCCCGAGTGCGAAGCGGCCTGTAATCGACCCTGTACGACCCCCCTGATCGCCCTGTTCCACGCCCTCTAGCTCCAGCCGTCCTCTCTCCGGTGTAGCAGCAACAGCGGCACGGGGGGCTAGATCTGTCGCTCCCCCCCCCCCGGCCGACCTCCTCTCTGGCTGCTGCAATTGTGGGGGGAAAATCTTCGTGCCGATCCGAAGACTCCGCCTCACCAGTCAATCGAAGTCGAGTAGAAGATCGTTGGTCGATCTATTGGTTAGAGGGTATGTTCGAAGGTTGATGTCTAGATGACTTAGAGTTAGCTCTTTAGATATACAAACAGAGAGAGGGTTGACACAAGATGTGATCTCGGAGTTCAGCCGAAGCCTACGTCTCTGTGCTATAGGGAGCAACCCGAATTCACTATCACTTGGTTCGAAGTAACCTCGACAGGCCGAGTATTACTGAAGTATCTCCGACCTCTTCAGAGACAAGAAGAAGATCGAGGAGAGTAAGAGGGTGGAAAACTAAGATTACAGAGCTCTGGTTTCTGAAATCAGATATCAGATGATGGCACTGATCTTCTCTCTGGATTTAGAACTGGATCCGGATCCCTTTTACTTCTGAAGGCTCTGCTATTTATAGGATTTTCTGGAAAGAAATCTGGGGGTAAATGGCGGTTTCTACTGTCATATATGGGGGACTCCACAGGCAGGGCTGGTGGGTCCCACCGTCGTCTCTGGGGATTCCACAGGCAGGGCTGGTGGGTCCCATGGTAGTCTTCATGGGCTCACCAGGCAGGGCCGGTGGGTCCCGCGGTAGTCTCTGTAGGCCCACCAGGCAGGGCTGGCGGGTCCCGCGGTAGTCTCTGTGGGCCCACCAGGCAGGGCTGGTGGGTCCCGTGGTAGTCTTTGTGGGCCCACCAAGCAGGGCTGGCGGGTCCCGCGGTAGTCTCTGTGGGCCTGCCAGGCAGGGCTGGCGGGTCCTGCGGTTTGTAGACTTCTGCCGAAATTTGCACCCACAGCTACCCACTCCAAGTTAGCTAGAGGTCATCCTGGCTGGCTTGGATTTGGTATAAAAGTAGCAACCCCCTAGGAGAGTGCAAAGGAGAAGAGAAAACTTGAATCACGTCATTAATGGACTGATCGGTCGAAGTTGATCGATCGGTCAATTTTGACCGATCGGTCGAACTTGACCAATCGGTCAAGGTTGACCGATCGGTTGAGTTCGACCGGTCGAGGTCGAAGTGATCGGGTAAAAAACTGAGTTTTTTGCCCGATCCAGTAGAAATTCGATCGATCGGTTGAACTTGACCGATCGGTTAAATTCAACCGGTCGAGGTCGAAGCGATCGTTTTTTGCCCGATCCAGTAGAAATTCGACCGATCGGTTGAACTTGACCGATCGGTTAAGTTCAATTGGTCGAGGTCGAAGTGATCGGACAAAAAACCAAGTTTTTTGTCCGATCTAGTAGAAATTCGACCAATCGGTCGATTTTGACCGATCGGTCAAAGTTGACCGATCGTGAATTTCAACCGGTCAAGATCGAGGCGATTGGGCAAAAAACCAAGTTTTTTGCCCGATTCAGTAGAAATTCGACGGATCGGTCGAATTTGACCGATCGGTCAACGTTGACCGATCGGTGAATTTCAACCGATCGAGGTCGAGGCGATCGGGCAAAAGACTAAGTTTTTCGCTCGATGCAGTAGAATTTCGACCGATCGGTTGAATTTGACCGATCGGTCAAAGTTGACCGATCGGTTAAATTCAACCGGTCGAGATCGAGGAGATCGGGCAAAAAGCTAAGTTATTCGCCCGACCCAGTAGAATTTCGACCGATCGGTTGAACTTGATCGATCGGTCAAAGTTGAACTTGACTGATCGGTTAAATTCAACCGGTCGAGGTCGAGGCGATCGGGCAAAAACCTAAGTTTTCCGGCCGATCCAATAGAATTTCAACCGGTCGAGTTTGAGGCGATCAGGCGAAAACCTAAGTTGTTCGCCCAATCCAGTAGAAATTTGACCGATCGGTTGAACTTGACCGATCGGTTGAACTTGACCGATCGGTCTGATTGATCGGTTAAGTTCAATCGGTCGAGGTCGAGGCGATCGAGCAAAAGAGCCTGTATTCTGCCCGATCCTTTTGTAAATTACCCGATCGTCTGCCTGTCGAACGGGTAAAGTCTTCGAATTGTGACTGAGGACGATTGTGTTGCTTGAGTTGGCGGTTCGACTGGACCGATGATTCTTTTGAAGTGGCGGTTCACTTGGACCAGCGGTTCGCTTGAACCAGCGGTTCATCTGGTTCGACGTTTCGCCTGGCTCCGACGTTTCGCCTGGATTTGCGCTTGCTACGGATTGACACCACGTGTCCCTTCAAAAATACAGGATTTGCTCTGGTGATGACGCGTGTCTTCTCGATTCTCGCATATGCTTCTCCGGGGTTTATAAGCTCTTTTTTGGATTCATTTTTGCCTCACGCTTTCAAAAAATTTTCAAACTCCAGAACTCTTTGCTCTCGAATTTCCCGTTCTCTTCGTTCTCCCGATCGGTCGAATGGCATCATCCGGCAGCACGAAGAAGATGAACATTGTTCCTTCGACGAGGAAGGGTAAAGAGAGGGTCCCGCAGTCGCCAGTTCATAAGGGCAGGGGCAAGGGTAAAGCTGCCCTTGGAGTGTTGGGCAAGAGGCACCAGGGAGTGGGGTTCGCCTCAGCGCCATCCAGACCAGAGCATATCCCGAAGGCCAGCTTCGTGTTGGGTCCTTTGATGCCGCTGACGGAGGAGCTTGCTTATGAGTATAACACCGGTGGCAAACTCACCGATGTGAAGAGGGCGAAGTGGCAGAAGCTGTTGGCATGCTTCACAGAGGGGAAGATCTGACCGGCACTATCAGGAGTTCAGTCTACATTCGGGATTGACAAGCGGACAGTCTTTACTGTGATAGCCAGTAAGGAGCAAGTGATGGGGACGATATCACCATCGGCCAGTTGAACTGCGGACTGCGCCTCCCACTGCTGCCGTTCACCGCAAGGTTGCTGAATACCTTAGGTCTTTGCCCTGGACAGATTTCCGGGAACACGTGGAGGATTATCTACGCCTTCTACCGCGTCGAGTCCAATTTCCAAGAGGAGCTCAGGGCATGCTACTCTTGCATCCCTGAGGGTGAAGAGGCCCGGATCGAGCTGGGATATTTTTTTTATCACTACAAAATGGGCATCGAGGAAAGACAACCCCTTCTTCAATTTGACCGGCGTCTCTGCCCTCCGCCCGATCATCGACACCATCACCTCCGACAAACAATACACCTATTGGCCGATCTCGGTTTTCGGTGCATGGACCCCTCTCTTAGTGCCTGAGACCCCTAGGAACCAGGTGCACAAAGAGATCGACATATACTGTGCTGGGGGAGCCTTCGCATGGACGTCGGAGAGGGTCGGAGCCCTGGACAATCTCTTCTTGGAGCTGACGTGCGGCACCCGATTGTGGAAGCAGTTTTCAAACCGCCCGGTCAGGCACGGCAACGCCAACCTTCTCCACCAACTGCAGGCCCGGTATGAAGATAACGAGGTCTTGTACTCCGATTATGAGGAAGATCCTTAATCGGGCAAGATCGTTAGAAGAATCCGGGTCGAGAAGAAGGCATATGGAGCAAGGCGCCGCTTGCCCACAGAGGAGAGGTTGGTGATAACCCGTAGGGGCCAGGTGAAGAAGCAGAGGGTCCTCAAGGAGGAGACGAAGAGAAGAAAGAAGAAGAAGAAAGAAGAAGAAGAAGAGGGAGAAGAAGAAGGAGGTGAGGGAGATGAAGAAGGAGGTGAAGAAGAAAGGGGAGAAGAAGAGGAAGATGAAGATGATGACGACGACGACGATGATGACGATGACGATGGAGGAGATGGAGATGGTGAAGGTGGTGATGGTGGGGGCGAGGAGATTCCGCCCACCCCTACTGGTGGTGGCGAAGATGGGGGCGAAGAGGAGTCGCAGCCCATTTCCATTGACGAGGCTAAGGCCCGTCGTATGGAAGATGTAATGGATGTCGTGAGTGATGGCCAGAAGGTGCACCCCACGTATCATTTCGAAGAGTTGAAGCGCCCCACGCGCTTGAAGATAAGGTTTTCTGGGAGTGATGGGGTTGCAAGCAACCCCACACCCCTCAACCAGTTACCCCCGAGTATCCCTCAGATCAAGGGTGCTTCAACGAGCGGGGGTTTGGAGGTTGAGCAACCTCCACCCTCGCTCCGTCCTTCGGCGGCCCAGGTAGCGGAGGAGGCAGCTGCCCTGATGGCTAGGCTCGAGCAGTCTGGTAGGCAGCGTGAAGAAGGGGAGATCACTCCTCCTCGGGGTGTCCCTTCTCCCGTGCAACTGGAGGAAGGGAGCCGCGTGGAGGCTGGGGCTCCCCAACCTCCGCCAGAGGCATCCCCTGCCAAGGAGAGGTCGACCCCCAGGGGTAAGAGCTCCGACCGGGGGAAGAGCAAGGTCGAAGTGTCTCGAGCCGATGCCACAGGTATATCCCCGTTATCTTTCCGTCTTGACTATATTGTTTTTGATGTTAGAAATATTCTAACTCTTTTGAGCTTTTGCCTTGATTGCAGATACTCCTGTTGGCACGACTCAGATTTTGAAGGACTTGGGTGAGGTTGATATCAACCACCCAACTCCAGTCATCCGGAAGCTTTGCAATCTTTCGGAGGCTACGATCAAAGAAGCCTACAACAGGCTTGAAGTAGTGGTAAGTGCATCAGCTTGACTTGATCTTCGAATTGTATCTTCAGGAATATTTCTAACTCTTTTTTGTTGACCGTTTGCAGAATTCAGCTGTCCTGAAGTTCGCTACGCGGCTCTTCAAGAAGGTTGGAGAGCGGGGGGCTTCATCTGAGGTCTCTCGCTTAACGGCCGAACTGGAGGCTGCTAACGAGGAGAAAGCGAAGCTGAAGGAACTTCTTTCTGCCAGGAAGGAAGCCTTTGCTGAGAAGAAAGAGGCTCTCCGCAAGGAGAAGATCGAAAGCAAGAGGTGGCTTGACAGTTACGTTGCTCGAGTTCATGAGCTCGAAGAACTGAAGAATAGATTCTTCAAGATCGAGACCTTGTCCGTTGAGCGTGCAGTTGAAATAAAGGAGCTGAAGGCCCAACTTGCTGCTATAGATGCTGCATTTGCTGCCAAAGAGGAGACCTTCATGAAGGAGCTGGAGTATACGCGTGCTGAGTGCGAGAGCTTCAGGTCAACGACTGAGAAAGCGGTAGAGGCCCTCCGGGTTCATGCTAGTGGCGTCCAATCTTCGAAGGCGTCTGCAGCGAGCAAGGCTCGAGGTGGATTCGAAGGGTAGAGGTCGTGTGCTCCAAGTGTAGCAAAACCTTGATGTACTCTATCTTTTTCTTTCTGTTGTTGTATCTGTAAGCTCTTCACATATAAAAGCTCACTCCTGTACTCAGAAACTTTTTGAGAAATAGAGATAACTTTTTGGTGTTTGAAATTGCATGTCTCTTGTATTGATCTTCTTGAATGTTTGTGTTCCGGATGGTTTTGGAATGTTTGAATATACTTAAACACTTGACTGTAAGGGGCCGAGTCACAACCCGATCACCCAAACTTGTTAAGTAACTTGAAAGTTGAAGGTTGTGTTGTAGCACAACTTGAAACCGTTTAACACTTGTATGTGAGGGGTTGAGTCGCAACTCAAGCACCCAAACTTGTTAGACGATATTGCAATTGAAGGTTATTTAACATTTGTGTGTAAGGGATTGCGTCGCAACGCAAACTCCCAAACTTGTTAAATTGACCCAGTGACTTGAAGGTTGTTTTGTTTCACAACCCGAAATCGTTTAATATCTGCTTGTAAGGGGTTGAGTCGCAACTCAAGCACCCAAACTTGTTAAACGACCTGGAAATTTGAATGCAGATAATTTTGAACTCGAATGTAGATAACTTGAAACAGCTCCAGAACTTTGAATTGAGAAGACGAACATTTGAAAACACCATCTTTTATTCATCCTAGAATTTACATCATGGATAGAACATTTTGAGATGTCTAGTATTCCAAGCTCGAGGTAATCTATCTCCTTCTGGTGAGATCAGTCGATACGATCCTTTGCCTCCTATAGATTCGACAATGTATGGACCTTCCTAGTTGGGAGCTAGTTTCCCGCTGCTGTGTTCTTTGGTGTTATAGAAAACTGCTCTGAGGACCAAGCTGCCAATTGGGAACTGTCTCTTGTTGACCTTCTGATCATAGGCTCGTTTGATCTTCTGTTGATACTTGGCAATGCAAACGGTTGCTCGATCTCGTAATTCTTCAGTGAAATCCAGATCATTGACTCGAAGCTCTTCATTAACTCCTTTTTCGATTGCTCTGGTCTTCAAAGTACTCGATATATTTTCTGTTGGGAGCACTGCTTCTGACCCGTATATCAAACGAAAGGACGAGAACCCAGTTGATCTTCTTGGAGTGGTTCGATAGCCCCACAGAATTTCAGGTAGGACTTGCTCCCATAATCCTTTCTTATCATCAAGTTTCTTCTTGAGTAGACCAAGGATAGCTCTGTTGGAAGCTTCGGCTTGGTCATTGCATTGAGGGTATCTTGGAGTTGAGTAGACGCGCTTGATCCCGTAGTTCAGGCAGAACTCCCGGAACTTATCGGAGTCGAATTGAGCTCCGTTGTCAGCAATCAGAACTTGTGGAGTGCCAAATCTTGAGAAGATGTTGTGTCTGATAAACTTGATCACTTCATCGTCGGTCTCTCGGAAGAGTGGAACCGCTTTAACCCAGTTGGTGAAGTAATCTGTAGCCAACAACAGATACTTCTTCTTGCTTGGTGTCGGTGGAAAAGGACCTAAGAAATCCAACCCCCATTGATGGAAAGGTCATGGGCTTGTCAACTGATGAAGCTCGTCTATTGGGAGATGGATAACTCGAGCGTGTCGCTGGAAAGGCTCGCATCTTTGAACCAATTAGTGAGCATCTCTTGCCATTGTTGGCCAGTAGTAACCTTGCAACTTCGTCTTGGCTTCAAGAGATCTTCCTCCTGAGTGGTTCCCACAGGTTCCAGAATGGATGTCGACTAAGATTGTCTTCGCTTGCAAAGGACCTATGCATTTGAGCAATATCCCGTTATGCGACCTGAAATATAGATCTACCTCTTGAAGGCTATAACATGGTAGTTTCCTTTGAAGTCTTCGGGCTTGAATTGGATCTTCGGGCATCTTGCCATGTCTGAAGAAATCGAAGATTGGCTGTCTCCAATCCTCGAGTTCATTTGTTGTGGTAGTAAGGTTGGAGGCCAATTGTTTTCCACCCCCAGATCTTTCTGTAGTGGCGACGATCTGTTGTTCGGGGGTGGTCTTGGGTGCTTCTTGATAATCGATTTATATTTGCCTTCCTCCGAGGGAATCCCCAAGAACCGAGGCAGCATTGGCTAGTGCATCTGCTTCTTGATTTTCTACTCTCGGGATTTGAACGAATTCAGTGCTAGCAAAACGTTGTTGAAGATGTCGTACTAGAGCCAAATAATGCTGCATCCTTTGTTCTCTCGCCGTGTACTCTCCGTTGATCTGTCTTATGATTAGCTGGGAGTCGCTGTAGACGGTGAGTCGATCTACCCCTAGGGATTCAGCCATTTCGAGTCCGGAGACAAGTGCTTCGTATTCGGCTTCGTTGTTGGTGGCGTTGAATCCAAGGAGAATAGCCTTCTGAAGATGATCAAGGTTGGGGGATATAAAGACTATCCCAATTCCCGAACCGATCGTGCTCGAAGCTCCATCCGTGTAAAGTTTCCATCGAGCTAGTGAGATGGTAGGAGCCTCAAGGCTTGGATTGGTCTTTGCAGCTAAATCGAACGGAGGTTCATCTTCATCTTCAAGGCATATGTCGACATCCTCCTCCCAAGTTATGGGGTCTTCGACTGGGAAATCAGCTAAGAAATCAGCAATTGCTTGCCCCTTGAGTGAAATATGAGGTTCGAATTAAATTCCAAGAGCACTCATCTCGATTACCCATTTGGTCATTCGACTCGCTCGACCCGCCTTGTCGAGGATATCTTTGAGTGAGTGCTCTGAGATGACTGTGATCAGGTGGGATATGAAATAGGGCTGGAGTCGTCTTGATGCAGTGAGTAATGCTAATACGACCTTCTCAATTTTTGAATAATGAGTCTCCGCTGGTAGAAGAGTATGGCTGATGTAGTAGACCGGGTGTTCGACGCCTTCTCTTTTGCTGACCAGGGCTGCACTGATTGCTTGATCGGTGACGGCAAGATAGAGCCAAAGGTCTTCTTTTGAAAGTGGAGCTGTTAGGATAGGTGCTCGCATGAGATATCTCTTGACGTCTTGAAAGGCTTGTTCGCAAGTTGGACTCCAGCCAGAGGTATCTGCCTTTCGTAGTTTGTCGAAGAGTGGCTTGCACTTGTCGAAAGACTTTGAAATGAATCGATTGAGGGCTGCTAATCTTCCAGTGAGGCGTTACACTTCCTTCCGATTGGTAGGCGACGGCATATCAAGTATGGCTCGAATTTGGTCGGGGTTAGCTTCGATGCCTCTCCAGGTCACAAGGTGACCTAGGAATTTGCCCAATTGAACTCCGAAAGCACATTTGACTGGATTGAGCTTCATGTGGTACTTTCGGAGGATTTGGAAGGTTTCCGTCAGATCAGATAGATGGCTCCTTCGATTGGAGCTTTTGGTGAGTAGATCGTCGACGTAAACTTCAACGTTACGCCCGATTTGATCTTCAAACATCTTTGTGATTAGTCGTTGATAGGTAGACCCGGCGTTCTTAAGGCCGAAGGGCATTACATTGTAGCAGTAAAGTCCCCGGTCAGTCACAAAGCATGTTTTCTCGTGATCATCCGGATGAAGCGGAATCTGATTGTATCCAGAGTATCCATCCATAAAAGATAAGAGCTCGTGGCCAGCAGTGGCATCGACGAGCCTATCTATTCTTGGCATGGGGAATGGATCTTTGGGACAAGCCTTGTTGAGGTTGGTGAAGTCGATGCACACTCTGACATTCCCATTTTTCTTTGGGACATCAACTATGTTGGAGATCCAAGTAGGGTATTCTACTTCACGAATGAAGCCTGCTGCGAGTAGCTTACTGATCTCCTCTTGAACTGCAACTTGTAGTTCTGGTCGGATTATACGTGGCTTTTGCTTGACAGGCTTCACTTCTTCTTTGATTGCGAGCCGATGGCACGCGTCATCTGGATTGATCCCAGGCATATCTTCGAAGCACCAGGCGAAGACATCGATGTTGGATTGAAGGAAGGATACCATGTCTCGCGCTTCTGCGTCGCTAAAGACTGGTACCGATGAATGTTTCTTGAGGGAGATCTCCACTGCCGATATTGATTGGGATGATCTCTTTAATTGAGGGTGATACTTCCTACTCGACTGGTGGGGGCTCGGACAGTGGAATCTCCTTTGGTTGCTATCTTGAAGAAGGGCCAGCTTCATCTCGGGGTCGCTTTGGGGGTGCGACATTTATCTTGCGATCTATTTTTGCTGCAGCTGCTTCGCATGATCGCCCGGCTTGTTGATCTCCTCGGATGCATACAATACCCTCCCCCGTTGCAAACTTGAGAAGTTGATGGTAAGAAGAGGAGATGGCATTGATCTGGTGCAGAAATGGTCGACCGAGGATGATGTTGTAGTTGGACGTTCCTTCAAAGATCGCGAACCTTATCGAGACTCGAGTCTCTCGGCTGAGGTCGAGGGTGAATCTTGATTTGCCCATTGTTATGCTTTGCTCGCTGTTGAAGCCCGTGATCACCGTTGGGACAACTTCGAGACTAGAATATTTGTGTCCCAGACGCTTGAAGCAATCTGAGAATATGATATCGATGGAGCTTCCGGTGTCGATGAGGATGTGATTGATGGTGCTCCCGTCGATGATGAGCTTCAGGACCAGGGGGTCTCGATGGGGGGTATGAACTCCTTGAAGATCGGTATCATTGAAAACGATAAAGGGCCAAGCTAAGCCTTTGACGGGCTTCTCGATCCAGGTATCTTCTTTGTTCGCCGCAGAGCGAACATGGAAGATGCGTCAAATTTGTCGATCAACTTCCTTCCCGGTCAGCGCTTGGTTGTGCAATGACCAGTGAATGCCAAAGACGTTGGCACTCACAGTGATAGGTGATCGGTTGGAAGAGATTTGATGGACCCAGCAAGCCTCTTTCCCCTTTGCGGAGGTTCGGCGTTGATCTTGTCCGCCCTTGATGAACTCTTGAAGATGGCCTTCGCGTAGCAGATCATCGAGGTGGTATCTCAGTCGATAGCATTTGTCGGTAGGATGGCCATGACTGTGATGGAAATCACAGTAGACCATTTTATCTGCAGTGACTTTGGTGTCGGGCTGCAGAGGATTAAGCCACCGGAGGAACTCTTCATGCTGAATTCGATCGAGGATTTGCTCGATCGGTAGGTTCCACTCGGTGAAAGTGGTCTTCTTTGGAGGGGATCTGCGCCCATCATTTCATGACCTCTTGTGTGCAGGGGAAACTATTACCTCTGCGTTGTAAGCTTTGGCAGCATATTTCGGGGCTTCCTTTTCGGCGGGTCGCCTCTTCGTCTCTCGCCCCTTTCGGGCAACTTGATCATCTTCGACTTCAATCTCTCTTTGGATCCGATCGAACATCGAACCTAGAGAAGGAGGAGGATTGCGAATGAAGTCGTTGTAGATGTGCAAGTCGAATCGGAGGGCATTCTGGAAGGCTAGCATAATAGCCTCATCGTCCAAATGCCTTCCTGAAAGGGCGGCGTGCTCGTTGTGGAATCTCCTTGTAAAGCTGCGGAGACTCTCGTCAGCACCCATTCTCAGCCGGTAGAGAGAGTCGAGTTTCTTCTCCGGCTTCAAGTTAAGCTGATAGTGCTGCACGAAATTGTTAGCAAGTACTCCGAACTGGGTGATGGATCCAGCCCGGAGGTTATGGTACCAATCAAGAGAAGGCTCGTCGAGGCTCACGGCGAAAGTACGGCAGAGCACGTTGTTTTCTTCCTCGTGCGGCGTCAGAGCTTGCTTGAAGGCGAGTATGTGGAGAGTCGGATCTCCCTTTAGGTAATTGAATTTGGGGAGAGTGGGAGTCCTCCATCCCCTAGGAAACGCTGATTGGAATAGGCTCCGATGGAGAGGTCCGGCAGATGAGTATCCCTCTTTTCGACCATGCCCCTAACCTGGATGCAAGTCAGGAGGCAAGAGTGTGAGGTCTTGTTTGGGCATTTGAGTGTCAGCCGGTTGGAGTCGGTGACGAATATCCGTTCCGGCTTCCCGTTGAAGTGGGATGGATGGAGAAGCTTTACTCTTTGAGGGCGCCCCTTTTATCTGGTGTCTTCTCGATAAGTCGGGCTTTGAAAGTGTCTTCATGACACAGTTACGACCGGAAGAGGATTGGGAGGACTCATCGTCGATGCGATCCCAAACACTCTGCTTCCACGGGGCAGCAGAGGGAGTTGGGTTGCGACGAATCCTCTCAAGGGCAGCAGTGCCCATTGATCTCCGTGGCTCAGAGTGGATCGATTGTCATGGTAGATCGACCCTCTCGTTAGTCGAGGGGATAGGAAGAGCAATCCCTGCTTCGGAGGCTGCCTTCTTGAGAGCATCCCTCTCAGCAGTGAGGGCGGCATTCTGCTTAGTCAGTTGTAGCAGTTGATAGTCGACCGCTGAGATTTGGCAGGTCGATGGAGGGTCTTCAGCAGGAGCGGGGGCAGTCTGCCCTATTGATTGTCGAGGAGGTGGTACGATCGGTCGATCGACCGATCTTTCGCTGCTTGAGTGAACCCCCACCTCGGGGACAGCAAGGGGCTGTCCAAAATTGAGCCGTTGACTCATTGAGCGAGTCTCCGGGCGAGGTTAACGTGTATTACTTCCCTCTGGTTGACCCTGATGTTTTGTCCTCGCTATTTAGGGAAAACGAAGGATGTAACCAGATTATTGATATCCGAATGGTTGTCTACTCAATCGAAGGGGTGGGGAAGTCTGACTATCTAGATCGGTTGTCTGCTCAACCGATCTGATACTTGTTGTAGAGCGGACTTGGCTTTTCGCTCGATCCCACAGACGGTGCCAAACTGTGGGGGAAAAATCTTCGTGCCAATCCGAAGACTCCACCTCACCAGTCAATCGAAGTTGAGTAGAAGATCGTTGGTCGATCTATTGGTTAGAGGGTATGTTCGAAGGTTGATGTCTAGATGACTTAGAGTTAGCTCTTTAGATATGCAAACAGAGAGAGGGTTGACACAAGATGTGATCTCGGAGTTCAGCCGAAGCCTACGTCTCCGTGCTATAGGGAGCAACCCGAATTCACTATCACTTGGTTCGAAGTAACCTCGACAGGCCGAGTATTACTGAAGTATCTCTGACCTCTTCAGAGACAAGAAAAAGATCGAGGAGAGTAAGAGGGTGAAAAACTGAGATTACAGAGCTCTGGTTTCTGAAATCAGATATCAGATGATGGCACTGATCTTCTCTCTGGATTTAGAACTGGATCCGGATCCCTTTTACTTCTGAAGGCTCTGCTATTTATAGGATTTCTTGGAAAGAAATCTGGGGGTAAATGGCGGTTTCTGCTGTCGTATCTGGGGGACTCCACAGGCAGGGCTGGTGGGTCTTGCGAAAGTCTTCGTGGGCCCACTAGGCAGGGCCGGTGGGTCCCACGGTAGTCTTCGTGGGCTCACCAGGCAGGGCCGGTGGGTCCCACGGTAGTCTCTATGGGCCCACCAGGCAGGATTGGCGGGTCCCGTGGTAGTCTCTGTGGGCCCACCAGGCAGGGCTGGCGGGTCCCGCGGTAGTCTTTGTGGGCCCACCAGGCAGGGCTGGCGGGTCCCGCGGTAGTCTCTGTGGGCCCGCCAGGCAGGGCTGGCGGGTCCTGCGGTTTGTAGACTTCTGCCAAAATTTGCACCCACAGCGATCGAAGATGCCGGAGAACTCGTGCTCGACCGCAATGCAGTCCTCCGGTGGGGTGGTGTCCATCTGTTGTTCGACGGGAGGGGCAGAGCGCCTGATGATGGTGACGACAGCGATGCCGGAGGACTTGCGCTCGACCGCAATAAGGTCCTCCGGCGGGGTGGCATCCATCTGTTGTTCGACGGGAGGGGCAGAGCGCCTGTTGATGGTGACGACGACGATGCCGGAGGACTCGCACTCGACCACAATGAGGTCCTCCGGCGGGGTGGCGTCCATCTGTTATTCATTGGCCCGCCGTTCTCCGCCTGCGCCGGCTGCCACTACGCCCGCCGTTGTCACCGACCGCCTGCCCTACTGCACGCCCTGCCGAGCTGACAGGCCGTCGCCTCTGTTTGCTCTCCACTGCAGATCTGGCCCATCGTCGGAGCCTTGCCGCTCGTCTCCGGCCCGGCCCTGCGCCCGTCCGTCGCCAAGCCACTGCGCCCGTCGGCCCGCCCGAGCCGGCCCTGCGCCCATCGGATCCGTCGAATCTGCCGCGCCCGCTGTCCCGCCTGAAGATCCCGCACCGGCCCAACGCCCGTCAGATTTGCCGCGCCCCCCGGCCGATCCCAGCCCTGCGCCGCGCTCGCCGTCTCCACCGTAGCCCGAAGCCCGCGGGTGGGGGGGGGGGGAGTCGATCCCCACCCCTCGTCGACGTCCGCCTAAAGAAATCCGCACCGGCCACCTGCTTACGCCGACCCACTGCGCCTGCCGGCTCGCCGCGCCCGCCGGCCCGCCACGCCCGTCGGCGCTGCACTCTGTACCCACCAGCCCGCTGCGCCTACCATTCTCCGTGCCGGCCACCTGCTCCCCGTGCCGGCCATGGCCCTCGCCGCTGCCGCATGCCGTCTCTCGCGCTGGCCATCTGCTCCCTGCGTCGGCCAGATCTGGCTCGATCGTCGGCCACCTGCTTCGTCGCCGAGCCGGCCTCCTGCTCCCCGCGTCGGTCAATCCGGCCGCCGGCCAACGCTCCTCTCTCGTGTCTAGGTCGCGCACGAGGCGCGCCCCATCTTGATCTTCTCTTCCTCGCGTCGATCCCGTCTCCGGATCTCTCGCTCTCTCCCGGACTTCTCTCTCTCTGATCTGATCCCCCCTTCTTTCTCTCCTTCTTTCTCTCTCTTTCCTTATCCTCTCTCTCTCTCTTGAGAATCGGTGATCCCTCCCTCTTTTATTCCCCTTATCTCTCTCCGGTTTGATCACAACCGTCCATCATCCAGCCACTCTCTCTCTCATCCGACCTTCATCTCACATATCTCTCTCTAGCTGATCACAGTCATCCGATTTGCATTGGATGACTGTGCTTTACTATTTCTGCCCCTTTTGTGCTATGCTGCCGAACCCCTTAGATTGCTGTGATAGCAGCCCTTTTGTGCTGTGTTGCCCGACTGTGCTGCCAACAAATCACATCCGTTCCCTAATGGTGTGTGTTCTCTTGCAATTGGCTTGAGTGTCCCTTGCAATCCTGTCCCCTACAATTGGCCCCCAACAATCCTGTGTTTCCCTTGCGTGCAACCCCTCTGCTTTGCTCGACCGCCATCTCTCGGCCTCTCCAACCATTTAGCCCGTAGCCTGTGCGCAGGTTGTCGGACCTGGTCACCCGCTCCACCTCTTGCGCCCGTGCCTTGTCTCCGGCATAGTAGCATGGGGGGGCTAGATCTGGTGCTCCCGGCCATCCCCTCGCCGCTTGCACTCTCCCTGCACCCTGCACTTTGTTAGTCAGCCCGCCTTGCACCCTATGCCCTTGCACTTTTCCAATTCACCTGCCCCATCGCCTCGCTCTATGCCCTTGAGCCTTAGTATTTTTGCGCTCTGCGCCCTACCGATCCGCCTTGCACCTTTTGATCCTCTCTAGTTCCGGTCACACTTATTTTGTGTCGGATTTTGGATCATCTCTCGTTTCGGTCACACTTGTCTTGTGCCGGTTTCTTTTGATCCTCTCTAGTTCCGGTCACACTTGTTTTGTTTCGGCTTTTGGATCCTTTTTTATTTCGGTCACACTTGTCTTGTGCCGGCTTTTGATCCTCTCTAGTTCCGGTCATACTTGTTTTGTGCCGGCTTTTAGATCCTCTTCTGTTCCGGTCACACTTGTCTTGTGCCGGCTTTTAGATCCACTCTTGTTCCGGTCACACTTGTTTTGTGCCAGCTTTTGTATACTCTCTCGTTCCGGTCACACTTGTCTTGTGCCAGCTTTTAGATCCACTCTTGTTCCAGTCACACTTGTCTTGTGCCGGCCTTTTGGATCCTCTCTCGTTCCGATCATTCTTGCGTCGGCTTTTGGATTATCTTCCTTTCATTGGTCATGTGACCCTATCAGAACTACGACTCTACATTCTCTCCTTCTTCTTTGTCTGTGATGATTGAGATCTTCTAAGAGGTGTCAAGTACTTGCTTTGGCAGGGTGCTTGTCTTCTATGAGGTCTCACGTATTCACACCTTTTCTTTGCCGATCTCTCTCCTTTCGGCCTCCTTTATTGCCGGCTACCATCACCGTCGGCTTCCTCCGCTCCGATCCTTAGTGATTATTGCTAATTCTCCTGGTTGACCTGCTTACAGGTTGGTCGGGTTCCCCCGGTTGTCCTGCTTGCAGGTCAATCGTGTTTCTAGGACGACTTGCTTGCAGGTCGCCTTGGCATTATCTTTACTTTACAGGAAAAAAAAGGTTATTTGATATAGTTTTTTTCTTTTTTCTTTCTTTCTCCTTCCTTTTATTAAGCAAACTGATGTCGGTTTATACCTTATATCAGTTTGACGGGGGGTATTAGATGTAGTGTGTTAGTATTCTATTAGTCCCACCTCGGTTGTGGTAACGTAATGGTGTGCGTTCTCTCTCTATATAAAGAGAGGTAGTCTTATGTAATGTTATTGAGATTAATGAGATAATACAAGGAGTTTTTCTCCCCAAGCCTATTCTCTCTCCCCCTCTCTTCGTAACAGTGTGTATTAACATGGTTTTTATATATTTGTTAATTTTTTCAAGATACCATTGTGGGATTGTTGATGGTATTTCTAGGAGAGATTAACTATAGACAAAACTCGACATTGAGTCCGTATTACAAAGATATAACTTAGATAATATATATAGTGACCTTTAGGTAATTATTTAAAAAGAGTTGGGTCCAAGAGTAAATTAGTGAGTTAACTTTTCTAAAGATCAAGCTACACTCACAAATCCCTGGCCGCAAACAAAATCAGATTCCGAATTCATTTGGCCAAGAAATGGCCAAAAAGGCCCTTCAATGTTAATTATATTAATTTAGGTTGGCTATAGTAATTCTCTGCCCTTAGTAAAAATCATGGGTTGCTTTAACAGAAGAATTTAGCTGCTAAATATGGATTTGTTTTATAATCAGGCTTAGCCCAACTTAATTGGATTGAACCTAGTTAGGACCCAATTCTAATTGGCTTAATCCAAATTCAATTGGATTGATCCCAACCCGACTGAGCTAAATTAATTGAGCTTGGTCCAATAAATATCGGGTCACTAATTGGGTTCAATTTATTGGGATGAAGCCAATAATTTGATTCAGCCCTAACATCTGTTGAGCCCCTCATATTAGTTTGGCTTGATCCAAATAATATATGGACTGACCCCATCAACTAAGTTGGGCTTGACCCAAATAATATATGGATTGAGCCCATCAAATCAATTGAGCTTTGCCCAAATAATAAATGGCCTGAACCCAATAAATAAGTTAAACTTGACCCAAATAATATGTAGACTGATCACATCAAATCGATAGGCTTGGTTTAATGGGCTTTGAGCCAACTACTGAAATCATTAAATAGGCTTCGGCCTAATTAACGTAAATATTAAATGGGCTTTGTCCGACTACATTTTGGGTGGAACCTAGATACTAATTGTTAGAGCCCATTTGGGCTATTGTTAATTAGTGCATGCCCGTGCCTGTCAGCACTACAACGGGCCGCCTTCGGAGGCAACACACCTGAACATCTTCGACAACAAAATACTTTCGACGACAACTCCGATATTCATAGGGACACCCATTTTCTCGCCCGTGCCGATTGGTACGAAGCGGGCGCCTTCGGTGCAACCAACTCCCCCTTCCCCTATAATCGATCAATCACAACTATCTCTGTTCGAATGGATTCCTCGAGATCAATCCGATGGTTTGGAGCAGCCGAAATTTTAGCCGTTGATGCGAACAACGGTCACGGGATGAACGGTCAGATTTAATGCAGTTTCAATGGGTTGGGATTTGAAACTAACGAGAGATCGTGTGTTGATTTTTGAATGAATGGTTAGATCTATTCGGTTCATTTTTTGTCCAACCAGCTTGTCCAAGTTAGTTTTTTTGTTCCGTTTTATCTTGTCAGCACAAAACCGACGTCCCTTGTTATATAGATAGGACTACCAAGTTGTCTTTAGAACCGGGCAATGCCTAACGGGTTTAGTTTGCTTATATGACATAGGCCTAATAAATCTAATTGAGTTTGACCCATGAAAGAATTGGGTTCAGGTGGGCTGGCCCTATTTCACTGGATCAAACTTGCTCTTGTAGAGATTAAATAAATAAATGATTGCCATCTAATATAGGTTTTGGCCCAATTGAGAATAATAGAAGTTGGGTTGAGCCGAAGCTTAAGGATTTAGCTAACTCAATTTGATTGGGCTAAGTTATAAAGGGAAAAGGCTTATATGAGTGGGGATAGCACATGGTGGCAGCCGGGGGTGTCGATGATAAGGTGACCGATGCGAGGTTACCCGACAGAGAGTATCGACGGTGAGGTAGCCGTCGATGGGGTGGTTGTCGATGGGGTGGCTGCCGATGAGGTGGCCAGTAGCGAGGTGAATGGTGGCCGTCGACGAGAGTAGTGGGGGTGGAGCCAGGGGTTGTGGTTTTTCTTAGGATATGTGAAAAGTGAGAGGAAGCCCCTCCCTTTATAAGCCTCTACCTTGGAATTCGAAAAGGTGGTAGTTAGATGTAGTTGTCCATGGCTAGGTGAATTAAGAAGAGAGTTTAATTATTTTGCATGCAACTCGTAAAGAAGAGGAATGGTTTTCAATTTGTATTAATGATTGTTGGCACCTTTTTATTTAATTTGTCCAGAACTACTAGACATAACCAATTAAGTGGATAGAGGTTTGAACTCTAGCATCGACCTACATCTAATGTTTCTTTATATTTAATTTTTAAATATACTAAATAGTGTCAGAATGCCCACATGTATATATGATTTTCACTAATTTGATGAGACGTATGCCTTGGTGGTATTTAAATTATATATATATATATATATATATATATATATATATATATATATATATATATATATATATATATATATATATATATATATATATATATATATATATATATATATATATATATATATATATATATATATATATATATATATATATATATATATATATATATATATGAGGAATGGGATGCTGCCTATCAAAACAGCATTTTTGCTGCTTTGAGACATTGTTTGACCATCCTAGAAGTTTTGGAATTTGATGAAATTTGGTGAGGGTGTTGTCTAGGGTAAGATGATCATCCTCACAAATTTTCATCAAATTCCAAAACTTCTAAGAGGGTCAAATGGTCGAAGCAAAATGTTGCAGATTTTAAAGGTGACTGCAGACGACTGATTTTGCTTCGACCATTTGAACCCCCTAGAAGTTTTGGAATTTGATGAAAATTTGTGAGGATGATCATCTTACCCTAGACAACACCCTCACCAAATTTCATCAAATTCCAAAACTTCTAGGATGGTCAAACAATGTCTCAAAGCAGCAAAAAATGCTGTTTTGAAGGGGGTGGCCGCACGTTAAGGCCGTACGTTAACGGGCGCAATATATCACTACTATATATATATATATATATATATATATATATATATATATATATATATATATATATATATATATATATATATATATATATATAGAGGAATGGGATGCTGCCTATCAAAATAGCATTTTTTGCTGCTTTGAGACATTGTTTGACCATCCTAGAAGTTTTGGAATTTGATGAAAATTTGTGAGGATGATCATCTTACCCTAGACAACACCCTCACCAAATTTCATCAAATTCCAAAACTTCTAGGATGGTCAAACAATGTCTCAAAGCAGCAAAAAATGCTGTTTTGATAGGCAGCATCCCATTCCTCTCTCTCTCTCTCTCTCTATATATATATATATATATATATATATATATATATATATATATATATATATATATATATATATATATATATATATATATATATATAGAGAGAGAGAGAGAGAGAGAGAGAGAGAGAGAGGAAACGGGAAATGAGCTGCCAGCCTATTTCGAAAAAATAGGCAGCCATCCATTTGATGCTCTTAGGAGTCTTAGAATGTGCTGATTTTTTGTGAGCATAAGTATCATATCTTGGATAGAACACCCACAAAAAATCAGCACATTCTAAAACTCCTAGGGGCATCAAATGTTAGAAGTTTTATTGAGCGTTCGTTGTCACCGTTAATATGAAATATTACATTTGAAGCACCTAAAAGTTTTAGAATTTGCTAATTTTTTGTGGGTGTTCTATCTAAGACAAGATGCTTATGCTTACAAAAAATCAGCACATTCTAAGACTCCTAGGGGCATCAAATGGGTGGCTGCTCATTTCGTCGAAATAGACCGCCAGCCTATACCCCGTATCCTATATATATATATATATATATATATATATATATATATATATATATATATATATATATATATATATATATATATATATATATATATATATATATATATATATATATATATATATATATATATATATATATATATATATATATATATATATATATATATATATATATATATATATATATATATATATATATATATATATATATATATAGGGAAATGAGTTCCTATGACATGTCATAGGGAGTACCCTATGACATATGGTGAGTTAGTAACCTTAAAATATTTAGAATGTTCTGAATTTTTATGAGGATGATCACCCTATCTTAGATAGGACCCCCGCAAAAAATCGGCTCATTCTAAAACTTCTAGAGGCATCAAATATGATTTTCAATTTAATGATTAAAATGGATGGCCGATAAAGCTTCTAACATTTGATGCCCCAACAAGTTTTAGAATGTTTTGATTTTTTGTGGACATTCTATCTAAGCTAAAGTGATCACCCTCAAAAAAATTCAGCACATTCTAAACATTCTAGCATTACTAATTCACCATATGTCATAGGGTACTCCCTATGACATGTCATAGGAACCCAGCCCTCATATATATATATATATATATATATATATATATATATATATATATATATATATATATATATATATATATATATATATATATATATATATATATATATATATATATATATATATATATATATATATATATATATATATATATATATATATATACTAGTGAAAACCCCATGCCCGAGGTCACACAAAAGATTTCGAGAGCGGCGAAAAATATTTTGAGGGTGATGATAATATTTGATGGGGGGGTGACAATAATTCAAGGGCTAAACAAAATATTTTAAGGCCAGTGACAATATTTCAAGAGACGTTATAATATTTTAATATTGGCTAGTGCTTCTCCTCTTCGAACTTTGTCAACACACGTCCACGTCAGGGTTAAGTCGATCTCCTCTTAATCAGCAACTATTTCAACTTACTATATCGGAGGGTCCAAACCGTATCAGGACCGTCAATGTGAATACACCCGCTTGTAATGGATTAATTAACATCTTGGTATATTAGTAATTTTGCAGTATTACTAACCATCTCCTTATTTGTCCTATTTCGTATATACTTTGAGGACAGATCCTGACTACTAATTGGTGTATATTTATATATTTTTATCATTTTTAGTTCAAATCCCAAAAAAAAATAAACGGCACAGCCCCACCGCCACCATCAACCATCGCTTGACCAAAAAAACACAAAAAAAAAATATCTATTCGATCGACTATGCATAAAAACCAAACTCTTTGTTTGGCATGCTTCATAATAAAAACTATTATAAAGGGAAGCCCAATTTGCCACGAAGAGAATTGATATGAAGAGAAAATCATCACAACTGAAAGCCAAAAATCATCACAGAACAAAAACCGATACCAACATGAAGCCCAATATGAAATGAAGATTGAAAAAACTAATTTTATTCGAGGTAAAATCAATTTTTTTAATCGAGCATGTAACCACCATATCTCTTGCTAACCCTATAGCTTGGCATGACTCAAAATCAAAACCTAAAATTATACAGGGACACATATCCAGATAAGAGAAAATTAGGCAAGATTAATTGGTTTACAAAAACCTATATTGTACATTGTTGTGCTGGTACCTAACTCTTGATCTTGGGATCCAATATCACCGGTTTGGATGAGGCGGCGAGCTAGACGAGAGCCGGCAGGACACTATTGACCTCCTTCGACTCAATTCACCGCTTGCTCATTGGATGACACCGTCTACTTCTTCTCGTTGATGTTGTTCTAATCGGACGGAGTGGAGGACACGGGAGCCAAGTGAGGCGCCACATTGTCCGTGAACATGGACATGAGCTGGTCGTCATAGACCGATTGGCATAACTTGATCGCCACGTAGACCGATTGGTAGGGGGAAGCAACTACCGCATCAAGCCCAGCACACTGAAGGAGACGATCCTGCAATCAAAAGAAAAAAATCGTGTTAAAGAGGAAACCAACAAAGAAAATAAAATATTTTAATTATATCAACCGGATTCATCAATTAAATTTAATCCAACTGCTTTACGAACCCATGGAAAATGATATAATCTCATTAACCACAACTTGTAATTCCTTGAGAATGATGTAGAATGTTCTATTGAAATGAGAATCAGTCATTCATTTTGAGAAGGATGTTCTAACAGGGAGCAACTCTAAGTCTCAGTCAATACTTGAATTTTAATCAATTTGTCACTTGCAAGATAATAATATTTAGAGGGTAGTGATAATATTTTGAGCGCGACAATAATAATTCATGGGCAACGATATTATTTCAAAAGAGAGGGGGTTCATAATATTTCGAGGGTAGCAATAGAACGTTTCAAAAGCGGTAACTATATTATTAAGGGGTCCAATAATTCAAGGGTGCCAACATATCGAATCCTGTTGGCACGCAAAAGATTTCGAGGGCGAGGATAATATTTCGAGGAAGGTGATGATACTTTAAAGGTGGCAAAAAAAATTTCGAGGGCGGCGACAATATTTCAAGGTGTGAACAATATTTCATACGTAATGATAATTAAAATAATGACTATTTATCTTAGGTTCTAGTCTTATTTTTTTGAATTTAACTTTAGTACACTAAATGGTGCAGATTTATAAGTATTTTGACATAGAAGGAACTAAAGTGAAGGAATCAAAGCGAGACAAAAGTCTTTAGAGTCTTCTTTTTTTGAACTTGCCCATATTCGACGGGGGCATGCTCGAATGGACACTTTGTTTTATCTCAGATAGATCGATCATATATAAACCTTCCCCTTGTTGATGAACAAAATGAGTATTGCCAGCTACCAAAATTCATATTGTTTTTTTTTTTAAATCTCTGTTATATCACCCTCTCCATAACTTCATGATGTAACTAATTTTTTGAGTTTTAAACTTTTGAATCTTAATCAACCTTTTTGGTGCGTCAGGGTATGAAAATATGGTGGATGCTGAAAGTGATGGTGCATTAAGTGGTCGAGGCTCGAGTGTGTTGACGTTGAATGTGGTCGATTTATTTTTGGTGATAAAGGCGGCAGCTACAATGCCGATGCCGTCGAAGAATGCTGGTGTGTTGCTGTCGAAGGTGATCGCCTAAGAAAACCCAAAATCTTTACATTAGAACCCAATGTTCTATTTGTACCGTCTAATGTGAACATCTTCACATACTATGGACGCACCCGATAAATATGGGCACCCTCACCGAATATTCGTGCCGACATGCACAGTCATTACTACTATTATCTCCGTGCAAGAAATGATATTATTATTCAAAATATTGTTATCTCCCTCGAAATATTATCACCGCTCCCAAAATGTTTTGTCAGCACACAAAAGATTTCGTGATGAACTATTGAACTGCCTTTTGCCAAACATCATTTGTGTTGAACTACCTTTGCTAAACACCACTTATCGACACTATCCACAATTACAACCTCGCCAATAAACGTCACCGCTCCGACAACCACATGTATTTATCACATATCCTTCGATCACCGATGATCGCGCCCCCTCACAACCCGATCCCAACCAACTCAAGATAATGCAAACAATTGGAAAAGACCAATGGGTATTGATAACAATTGGGGAACTCTTACCTTTCATACCTCACCCAAAAAATAATAATTTTTTAAAAAAATTAATCACCAAACAATATTTCACAAAAATTTACAACTTATAATCAGTAAAAAAAAATTTGACCATGATAAATTAAAAATAAACTTAAAAAAAATTCCCAGAACATTACACAATCGTGAGAGACAAACATTATAGATGCAACTACTACAGAAAGTTTGAAAACATAAATGCAACTACTATAGAAAACATAGAAAAAATTCTTTAGATAACATAGAAAAAAATTGAAGTTTGATAAAAAAATGTTTTCACGAATATATTCTTTACTTCTATGTTTTCTAAAGAATTTTTTTAAACAGGTTGTTGAAAAAAATGAAGTTTGATAAAAAAGTTTCGTAAAAAACAATTGTGATTTACCTTCCATTGAGATGGATGATAAAGGTTCTATGGTAAACAAAAGTCCCGAAAAGATAAATAAAGAATCAATGGATGATAAATGTCAACATACTCTTCTCTTTCTACCCTCTTCCCCCAAGTTAAAAACCAGTCACAACACCCCGTTCTCTCCTTGACGTTGCCATGCAAACAACAAAAAAAAAAAACAAATAGAGAGCGAGAGAAAGAGAACTGGATCTAAAAATAAAAATAAAAACTGATTTGGAGGACCAGCAGAGGGAGAGAGAGAGAGAGACATACCGGAGTGAGTTGCAGCGGCCTAATGCTGTCTGAAAAAAAAAAAATCTGATCTGACTTAGTAGCAACCACCAGCCGAGATCTGCAGGATTTATTGGGGGCTACAATCCTCACTACCACAAACATTGGCACTGATCCTCATCACCGCTTGTTTTATTTCCCATAGGAGGAAGGCAAATCGGGGGCTGGATTGATGCACACTTGTTGATTTCACTGGATGTCGGCACCCCTTTAATCTTGTCGTCAAGACTGAGATTGGTGTGCTCGGCTCCCTGATGACCGCCCATGTGTCTGCTCAAACCCTGCCTCACGTCACCTTCTCGCCCTGTCTTCAAATCCGGGGACTGGCCAAGGGTGCTCGATGAACCACGGATACTTGGAAATGAGAAAAAAAAAACTTAGCAGGTTATGTTAGATGAAGCACACCCATTAGATTCTTGAGAGCGAGGGGCCAGTCGCCAGTGAGGGCAGAGACTAAAAAAAAATAGAAAAAGAACCAATTCCCTTTCCTTCCTCCCTCGCTATCACTCACCTCCCTCTTTTTCTCCCTAACTCTTCTCCTCCTTCTCTGATCTCTGCCATTGAAACCAAAACAACAATAACAAAAAAAAAAAAAAAATCAAACAACCAGCAACAATTGAAAGAAGGAAAAAGCAAAACAAAACACAGGAGGGGGGGGGGGGGGGGGGGGGGGGGGGGGGGGGGGGGGCGAATACCCTGCCAACGGTCCTCCTCCAACCACCTGCAATCGGGCCAAAAACCTTCGGTGACCATCACCACCACCAATCGGTCCGAGACCTCCGGTGACCACCTGATGATGAAGGAGGGGACGCAAGCTAGGGGGAGGAAGGAAGAAGAGGGATCACAACTGAAAGAGAATGCAAAAAAAACCTCTGATCAAAAAAAGGGGAGGGATAGATCAACCCGCACTGCCATCGACGCATCACAGGGTGCGCCGCTGAATCTGCTCCCCACCTCCACCACCACCACTTGAAACCCAACATTCATGTAGCCTCTTTGCAAATGCTGCAAAACCAAAGAAAGAAACAGAACCGATTTCAAATAAGAATTATTTATTCAGAAAAAAGATATTTTGCAAGAAATAGAAACGATTGCTCCAAATTCGAAGACCTCTATTCCTTCCCTACCTGACCTAGCTTTCTTTGGTATAGGCACACCAATCTCGGCGACGAACTTCCATGGCGGAACTCTCATGATCTTCGGCGGAAAGTTTTTTCGGTGTTGGTGATTCTGTTCAACTACGACGGTGTCGGATTTGGCGATGGAGGTGGAGGCGGCGGCAGGAGGCTGACGACGACAGCAGTGTTCTTCGTCCTCTTCCTCATTGAATTCCTCCATCATCCTCTTCAAAAAATAAAAAATTGATTAAAATCAGAGAAAAAAAAACAGAAAATGAAACAAATCGAAGATAGATCTGAAGCTAAACCAGGAGAATCTCCAGGGCAACTGCCACCGGGAGGGGAGGCGAGCTTACCGTCATAGGCGAGGCATCTCCATCGGTATTGAGCAGAGGGGGTTACTACGCATCGAAAGAAGATGGGGAAGAAGCGGGTCGGGCTCCAAAGTAATCGATGACGACACCGGAAAGCTTGGGCTCGCGGGCCATCTCTTGATCTGCCTCCTCTCTCTCTTGCAACGAACGGAATGGGGGGATTTTCGATCTGCAACGAAGGGAGGGGGGGCTCTCGATCTGCAACGAGGGGGGGGGGGGGGGGGGGGGGGGGGCTCTGTTGCGATTTTCCGAGGGACGATGGGGGGGCGCAATTTTTCGAGGGACGGAGGGAGGCGCGGGCAAAAGAGATGCGGGCACCGAGGGAGGCGGCAACCGATGGATTTAAGAGGGGAGTTGCGGATGGGGGTGGTTCGATCGGACGGACGGGGCTGCGGATGGGGTGGGTTCAAACGGACCGATGGATCAGATGGGAGCACCGAGGGCTCTCTCTCGGCAGGAGGGATTTAAGAGGCTGATTTAAGGCTGTGGGGCTAGGAAATGGACGACTATGATCGTGTCTCCCTGATGCACGCGCTGTGTGCATGCGATGCACACAGCAGTGCATCAGATGGCTGCGGTGCGATGCCGCATTCTAGCATATATATATATATATATATATATATATATATATATATATATATATATATATATATATATATATATATATATATATATATATATATATATATATATTAAAAATATGCCTAATTAATGATATTGCTCACATAATGTATAAAAAGAAAATTTTATTTTGGAGTATTACACGTACTGGACCGAAGGAAAAGATAAATGTTTATAGATGATGTGGTCAAACAGTCAACCGTAACAACTCATAACTATAATAGCTGACGTGGAAAGAAAAATGAATCATTACCTTATATCCGACATCATTTACATAATTGTTTCTATTGATGTGGCACTCTTGACCCACAAGCTGACTTAACTTGCATGCAACAGATATAACTGAATCATACAATAATGATGTTACCTTATCTCGATCATTAGTCTTTGTGTCACTTGGTTGCTAACATCTTGGAATGCTAAAGTTCAAAGGGAGGCCTGCGAGCTCAAGCGCCTCGACAAATTTCATCATCGGACTCTAAGTCTCTGAGGATATCGCAAAGTGCATAGGCTTGGCCGAGGATCCACCATCCGACACTAAAGCCTTCAAAAGGGAACCCATATGAACATATGCCTCAATAAACTATATCCTCGGCCTCAATAAACTCCATCCTCGGACGTTGAGGATTTGATGATATAGCTTAGCGCCGAGGCTTCACGAAGACTTTATTCTCAGCACTTAGGCACAACAGCCGAGGTCCCTCGGATGTTGACGCAGCAAGGGTAAAGATACTTCACCCTATCCTTGATCAGCCATAAACACAAGTGAAACAATCTCGATTGTCCTTAGCTATTTTGGCAAAGTCTTCTTTGGCTGGGTTACCCTTGGAATTTACTTGATTACCTTCAATTGAGAGTGGAATCTTCTCTGACCCAGGGTGTAAGCTGCACCCCTGCTCATGGGATAGGAGGATGCCACGTGTCCTGCATTTTCTCGGCATCTACACTAAACACTATAGTGGTACCTTAAAAAAAAAAAAAAAAAAAAAAAAAAAAAAAAAAAAAAAAGAAGAAGAAGAAGAAGAAGAGGAAAGAAGTGTCTTTCTACATGCCAAATGGCCTTGTAGATTTGGTGGCATATACCCTCAGTAGCTAGTCATCTTGATGGTTACACCACTAATATTATAGGCTTGATGTTAGCTTGACACCTAATCTAAAAATTCTTACTATCTTAAAAGGATAAAACTTGACTAGTGATTATAGTAATATTTTATTTTTCGAGATGTAAAAAGGATAAAGGAAAGATTGTAGAAAGCTAAAGAACATAGAAGTTTTATTTTGGAATCACAAGTTTTCTATACAAAACATAGAAGTTTTGCGTTTACTCCAATGTGATTAGGGAATACAATCAGGCAGCCCATGTGCTTGCCTCTCATGTGATTCATTATAATCTTAATTTTTCTATTTTGTTCATCCCTTGGTTGTATCTCATCTCTTTTTGAAGAGGTGCTTTGTAAGAACTCTATTGAAAATCTTAATGAATGCTCCACCACTCCATAGAAATCTCCTCATTTCTGCTCAGACCCACTGGCTCTGGGTAACCCATTGGGATTGGTACCTAGTGTTGGGATAGAAAGAGGATGACACATACGGAGGAGTTGGTTTCTATTTTTTTTTAAAAAACGTTTTCTATAAAATTTAAACTGCGGTTGCATCTCAGCAGTTAACCCACTGTTTCCTATTGGGAGATCATGAGATCAAATCCCGGGTATGTCTTACGTCGTGCGACGTATAAATAATGTGGTACATGTACCTGTGGGAAAAAAATAAGGCTCAGTCTTTAGTGAGGAAAAAAACTTTACAATCCCGTGGTTGGCTGTCTTCGAACCGTAGTCTCTTTAGTGCAATAACACTGACATGTGTCGCTCTAACCAGGACATGCGTGTCCTCTTAAAAAAAAACTATGTAACTATTTTAGCACGAAGATACGTGGTTTGGTCCCTTTACGAGTGGTCCAATAGTCGTCTAAGCGATTATCAGTCAGCGAACCATTACCTACATGCCACTTAGCTTTTATACTACTTGTACGCACCTCTTGACCATCCAATACTTCTCGCCTTGGACTCATGGCCAAAATTTAGGCCCTTATGCACCAATTGGGATGACAAATCGGGTGGCACGAGTGAGAACGCACGTGTGGAGTAATCAAACAAAAAGGCCACATATCCAAACAAGCAAACGAGGGATGACAAGTAATATAAGTACATAAACTTTTTGTCCTGTAGCAATATGGGATTAAACAATAACCATAAGAATTTAAAGTTTTGATATTTTCTTAAAAATAGTATAGTATAGTATAGTATACTATACTATCCTATAGAATTTAAACGACAGATCTATGTGCATGAAGCATATTTGACGTTGAAAGAGAACAAAAAGGCAATAACAATATAAGAAAATGTTAAAAGACTGATGTTAACCCCTATAATGAAAGATGAGTTTGACTCCTCTCCAATCATCTAGCTCTTTCATTTTCCCTCGATATAGGCTTGATGTGAGATGCATGGCACGGACCACATAACAACCATCCGGGGGAGTGTGGTACGTACCCCTCAAGATAACAAGTAGTCCTGACAGATGAAAACACTTAACCCTGGCCACATCCTTCACTGGATGACTGTGATGTTGTCCCTACCATATGGCTCGCATCAGGCCTCTATCGTGAAAATGTGGAGGAGCATAATTGAAGAGTAGTCCAACCCAAGAAGATAGGGGTTACAAATCTACATAACAAGGGACGACGGTCTACATACTGACTAGGACAAAACAAAACAAAAAGCTGACTAGACAAAAAGGAGTGATAACTAGATCAAAACACACCTTTCTTTTCCCCAGATATCTCTCTCTCTCTCTCTCTCTCTCTCTCTCTCTCTCTATCGTCCATCAATCTCTCTCTCTCTCTTCCCTCGATCACTCTTTCTCTCTCCCCCCGTATCTCTCTCTCGTTCTCTCTCTCTCTCTTGGTCTCTCTCTCTCTCTCTCTCTCTCTCTCCGTATCTCTCTCCCTCTCTGTATCTCACTCTGTCTCTCCGTCTCTATCTCTCTCTTATCTCCGTAACTCTCTCTCTCTCTCTCTCTGTATCTCTCTCTCCCACGATCTCTCTTTCTCTTATCTTCCTCTCTCCCTCCCTCTCTCCGTGTATCTCTCTTTCTTTTGTATCTCTCTCTCTGTATCTCTATCTCTCCGTCTCTCTCACTTATATCTATAACTCTCTCTGTATCTCTCTCCCCCACTCTCTCTCTCTCTTTGATCTTCGCCTTCTCTCTCCGATCTCTCTCTCTCTCTCTCTCTTTCTCTTTCTCACTCTGTCTCTCTCCTCTCTTTCTCTTCCCCCAATCTCTCTCTCTCTCTCTCTCTCTCTCTCTCTCTCTCGCTCTCTCTCTCTCTCTCGCTCTCTTTCATTCGGATAGAAGAGGTCCATACCCGATCCATACCCAATCGGGTTTCAGGTTTTGGTTTTGGGTATGAATTGAGTATAATTTTGTCTTATTTATCCATTATTTATGAAATTACTTGAGAAAAATAAAGAGTTAATATGTGAGAGGTCCCTGACAACAGATCCGTCGTATGAATATGATACCAAAAAGTTTTATTTAGCCTAAGATCCCTATCATTTTTGTTAAACCCAAAACTACCCCTAACTTCTTCTCCCATCTCTCCTAAGTAGCTCCGGCGATGGCAGCTCCAGCAGAGGTAGCGAGGGCAGCGACCAGCAGGTCTAGTGGCAGTGGTGAACACTGGAGGTGGCGGGGGCAAAGGCGATGGCAGTAGCGAGCAGCAGAGGAGGTGACGGCGATATCAGCGGCGAGGAACATAGGTGGTGACGGCAGCGATGAGAAACAGAGGTGGCGGCGGCGGCAATGGCGAGCAGCTTCGGCAGCGACGGTTCGGTGGTTCGGTTGAGGTTCCTAGGTCTAGGGTTCATCCCATAGCCTGTAGATCTTAGGGTTAGGGTTAGGTTTATGTTTGGTTCGGTTCGGCGGTGGTGAGCAATTCCGGCGGTGGTGACGTTCGGTGTTTTGGTTTGATGGCGGCGTGTAGGTGTATTACCCACTGCATTGCCAACATGTGTGTTGCCGCCGAAGGCGACCCTCTATAGTGCCGACAGACACGAGCACGCACTAGTTTGCTTACAAGTCACAATCAGATAACCACAAAAGTTACATCATAGAACCTCGACATGGCAATCATCAAATTTCTAATATCATCTCCAAGGGACTCCTAGAGCCACTCCCTGTTTTAGAGAGCCATATGGCCTTTTCAACAAAATAGGGAACCACATTTTTGAACCATCTCCAAGGGTCTCCTCAAGACACTCACTAATTTTTTTAACTACTTTCAAACTTTTAAAATTTATTATTAATTTTTTAAAATTTTTAAAAGGCCACAATGTCCTATGCAAAGTATTGGGCTCGACGATATCAAACAAAGGAAGGCATTGCTAGATACTTTACAGTGCCGAAAACACCATAAATGCATTATCGAAAGGATGAATCGTGTAGCATCCGCCCCAAACACACAAGATATTGTCCACTTTGTCCGTGCCCGGATGAGAAATTCCCATGGAGGTCACCCATCCTAGTACTATTATCGCTCGAGCACGCTTAACTATGAAGTTCTTACGAAATTTGTAGCGGCGCACGGTTTTAAAACGCATCTTCTATGTTTGGGAGGGGAAATTATATAAGTAGCTCAGGATCTCCTTATCTCCAGGTGATGTGGGGCTAACTAATGGCCTTGTACACCTCACCTCACCTCATCCATCTTGGCATCTCAGCCTCAGGAGTCTTGGCTCTTGACTATTGGCCTATTGGATCTTGGTCGTCATAATCCACCCCCCTTAGGGCTACATGTTCTCGTGTAGGGTTAGACCCGAATCAATTAGAATAACTTGAAATAACTTAGATCAAAACTAAATTGGTTGACGTTAAACGATACAACTTAGAGGGAACAATGATAACCAAGAAACTAGCACAATCTCAAACATTCAGTGATCTAATAGCAACATTCGGAAGAAACTGAAGCAAACAAAAGTTATCAAAACTGGAGGACAACTAGAAACAAAGCGAGGTGAATCGACTAATCTATGACTATTCTTAAGATTCCAACTGATAAGGTATTCCCAAATTTAAAAAACATAGGCAATTTCTTTGACATTGTCGCTGACATCTTTCCAGTACTCAATTACCTCAATCCCATTTCCAACTTAACGTCACTGCCATCTGGCCAGTGCACTCTCTCCTGCAAGTCCCAACAGGAACTGCAAAACCAACCGCCAAAGCTTCCGAAGAGTCGATGCGTATGTATCAACCAAATTCTCTGAAGAGAGTGCGTAGCCACTAAAGCCTCCAAAGAGTCAGTGCATATGTATCCACCAAATTCTCTGAAGAGAAAGTGTGTAACCGCCAAAATCTCTAATGAGTTAGTGCGTAGTCGCCAAAGCCTTCGAAGAGTCAGTGCGTGTATCTACCAAATTCTTCGAAGAAAAAGTGCGTAACCGCCAAAGCCTCTAATAAGTCAGTGTGTAGCCGCCAAAGCCTTCGAAGAGTCAGTGCGTATGTATCCACCAAATTCTCCGAAGAGAGTGCGTAACCACCAAAACCTCTAATGAGTCAGTGCGTAGTCGCTAAAGCCTCCGAAGAGTCAGTGCGTATGTATCCACCAAATTCTCCGAAAAGAAAGTGCGTAACCGCCAAAGCCTCTAATGAGTCAGTGCGTAGCCGCCATAGCCTCCGAAGAGTCAATGCGTATGTATCCACCAAATTCTCAGAAGAGAAAGTGCGTAATCTCATTATGTCCTCTACCGTACAGTCATAATCCACCGCCAAAGTTTCCCAGGAACAGTGCGTAATCTTACTACGAAAGTCTCTATCGAGACTTTGCATAATCTGCTAACCATGAGAATTCTAACTACCACATTCTACCTTCTGTTGCACTCTTTGAAACCATTATTCTCAAGGGTCTTCATCATCACTCGAGGGATCCATTCTAAAAGGGCACACATACTAAAATCACCAAACAAAAATGACTCGTGATAGATCGAAGAAATTTAGCAAGGAGAATGTAATGGACAATCCTAAATCACCGACTAGGTTTCTAGTACTAAAGGTCAACAAAATCAAGAAATCCTAAACACCAGCTAAGTCTCTGGTACTAATGATCAATGGAAATCAAGGAATCCTAAGCATCGGCTAAGTCTATAGTACTAATGGTCAACGAGAATCAAGGAATCCTAAACACCGGTTAAGTCACTAGTATTGAAGGTCGACGAGAATCACTAGTATTGAAGGTCAACGAGAATCAATAAAAAGATTAACCCTACAACCAGGTTAGATAAGCCATCAAGGATCTATATCCTACTAGCCATATGCAACATACATCCACCTCTTAAACCAATCAACCGTGTAAGTTCAATCTTTAGTCCTTGATTAACTTGCTAAAAAGAAAACCCAAATATATCTTTATTAGGAGACTCCAAACTTACTCCAAAGTTGACTTCAGCACCGCACTCCTACTAAGGAATCTCAACCTACCTCTTACAGTGATATAGGCAAAAGTAATTATCGCTTGTAGTTATTGCTAGAATATTATCTACTGATATGAATAACCATTAGGTCTAACAATCACTGCCACTGGAATCTACTCAGTACAACCATCAAGGTCCCAATTTTGGACAGTGCAACTCTAACCACCAAAGTCCCAAGCAGGAACAATGCCCAACCAAATTCTCTAAAGAGACGATGTGTATCATGTCGCCCACTTGACACGTCAGTTATCATTTGCGATCTCATCCCACATTTTGCTATCAAACCATCTCCTCAAAGCCCTCAAGGGGAACAACACACACAACTAGATGAAAGTCTAATAGCGACCAAATATCCAATTTGCTTATTAATAAAACTCTCTCATTATGAACAACATATAAACCATTCACCAATATTATTACTAGAGTTCAAAAGTAAACTCACAAGATCGACTACTAAATTAAAAAGTGAAGGACAGTCCCTCTTTCTTGTGACCTCTCTGGCCACAGATATAGCATGCCCCATTCAATGGGCATTCCTTCCGAACATGGCCTTCTTGTCTGCAGTTATGACATACTAGCTGCTCCTGGCTTTTTCCTCTTTCAATATCATCTTGAGGTTTGGGTGAAGTCTTTTGTCGCTTGTTGCAGTGCTCCTTCTAATGCCCTTCTAGGAATCTCTCAGATTCCTTTATTTCACACTCTACAGCCAATGCTCGATTAACCACCTCTTCATAAGACTGACCTAAGAATGCATAAAGCTTCCCTCTGATCTCCGGCTTTAGGTCATGCTCAAAATGCCTGGCCTTTCGAGCATCAGTTGCTACTTGGTGCAAGGCATATCTAGAAAGCTCTGAGAACTTGGCCTCATACTGCGCAACAGTACGAGACCCTTGGTCAAGGGCCAGGAACTCCATCTCCATCCGGTTCTACACGGTCACAGGAAAGAACTTCTTTCAAAAAAGTTTCTCGAACTCCGACCAAGTGATAGCTCCTCGATCAGCTGCCCTCGAACGCAAGACCGACTGCCATCAAAAGTCGGCCTCTGCCTCGAACTGGTATGAGGCAAGAGTGACTCGTCGCTTTCTAGTGACTTCCAAAATGTCTAGGACCTTTTTCATCTGCTGAAACCACCGATTAGTCTCCAGGGAGTCTGGCTCGCCCCTAAAGGTTGGAGGTCCCAGTGCCTTGAAGTCCTTCAACAACTTCCCTTATCGCTAGCCCTCAGCCTGCTGGTAAGCTTGTGCCTGAGTAAGGACAGCTTGAGCTAGGGTAATTTGGTATTGGGCCTCTGTTTGCTGCTGAGCAAAGGTAGCCTGCTACTACTGAACCATGGTGGTCATCCCCTGGATCATATCTATCATCCTCATTGTTCTGTTAGGCTCAGAGGATGACCCTACTCCGTTGCTGCTCTAGTACCCGCCATCGGCAAAGCAACTATCTATGTTAGAATACTACTCCAAGACCTAAACTTCAACTCCTACAATCCTACCCCCTAGAATCATATCCCTAGGCTCTGATACTAGCTTGTAACATCCGCCCCAAACACACAAGATATTGTCCGCTTTGCCCGTGCCAGCACGAGAACTTCCTAGGGAGGTCACCCATCCTAGTATTATTCTCGCCCGAGCATGCTTAACTACGGAGTTCTTACGAAATCCGTAGCGGCGCACGGTTTTAAAACGCATCTTCTATGTTTGGGAGAGGAAATTATATAAGTAGCTCAGGATCTCCTTATCTCCAGGCGATGTGGGGCTAACTCATGGCCTTATACACCTCACCTCACCTTATCCATCTTGGCATCCCAGCCTCAGGAGTCTTGGCTCTTGGTCTATTGGATCTTGGTCGTCACAAATCATATCTTACTCGAGCGAGAACATTGCATGCATTCTAAGTCATGTTTGGGTAAGAATGTTTGGGCGGAGGTTGTTAAGAGAGCATGTTATTTGGTGAATAGGTCACCGGTTAGTGCGATTGGTTTGAGGACTCGAGAGGAGGTTTCGTCAGGCAAATCAATGGATTACTCGATTTTACGAGTGTTTGAATATCCCACTAACTATCATGTCCAAAATATTAAGCTAAACTCGCAAGTGAAGAAATGCATATTCTAGTGGTATGCTTAGGACTTTAAGGGCTATATGTTGTGTCTGGTATTGAAGTCATTTTGTAACATCCGCCCCAAACACATAAGATATTATCAGCTTTGCCCGTGCCTGCACGAGAACTTCTCAAGGGGGTCACCCATCCTAGTACTACTCTTACTTGACCACGCTTAACTACGGAATTCTTACGAAATCCGTAGCACCACATGGTTTTGAAATGTGTCTTTTATGTTTAGGAGGAAAAATTATATAAGTAGCTCATGATCTCCTTCTCTCCAGGCTATGTGGGACTAACTCAGTGGCCTTGGATACCTCACCTCACCTCATCTATCTGGGCATCACAGCCTCAGGAGTCTTGGCTCTTGGCTATTGGATCTTGGTCATCACACATTTATTACTAGTTAAGATGTAACTTTCGATGAGACTTTGTTGCTTACTTCCAGCAAGCAGTGGGTAGAAATCAATCTTGAGGACGTAAGTCACGATGATCCTGTGCAGGTGAAGCTACCAGCTTCTAGAGTATCTACAGAGGTAGAACAAACTACTCTATCGGAGCATACTACTTTGGAGGATGCAGTTCTGGTTCTAGAGTAGCAGTCTGTTGCAGGCAGCAAGGCGAGAAGAACTATCAAATCCCTAGTCAGATTTGGTTATGAGGAGTTAATAGCTTATGCACTAACCCTAAGTAATGGTGATGAGCCAACCGCTTACAGAGAAGCAGTTCAGGATTGTGAGTGTGTTTAGTGGGGCGCAACCATGAATGAAGTGATTGAATCTCTTTATAAAAATTAGACTCAGGAGCTTGTTGCTAGACATAGAGGGTAGAAGGTAATCGGCTATAAATGTATGCATAAGACGAAAGAGAGAGAATTAGACAATGTTCGGTACAAGGCATAATTGGTACCAAAAGGCTACTTATAGAAAGAGGGCGTCGACTATAATAAAGTATTTTTATCTGTAGTGAAACATACTTCTATCTGCATTTTGTTGGCAATGATGACACTGTTTGATCTTGACCTAGAGTAGCTTGATATGAAAACGACATTCTTGTATGATGATTTGGAGGAGCAAATCTACATCCAGCGACCTAAGGGGCACATGGTTGAAAGAAAAGAGGATCATGTGTGTAAATTGAGGAAGGCCTCGTATGAAATCAAGCAGTTACCAAGATAGTGGTACAATAGATTTGACACATTCGTGATAGATCATAGGTACGTCAGAAGTGAGTATGTTCACTGCGTCTACTTCAGAAAACTTCATGATGGTTCTATAATATACCTTCTTCTATAAGTGGATAACATATTTATTGTTACAAAGAGCATGCTAGATATTAATGTTCTAAAATCTAAGTTGAGTAAGGAGTTTGAGATGAAGAATTTAGGTGGTGTTAAGAAATTTTTTTGTATGTAGATTATCAGAGATCAGAATCATGTCATAATTCGTTTGACATAAAGGAGCTATCTGAACAAAATGTTTCTCATTATGGTATGATCGGTGCTAAGCCAGTTAGCATTCGTCTTGCTGCACACTTTCGGATTTAGGTGATGTAGTCTTCTAGCATTGATAATATACATGTTTAAATGGTTCCTATGCCATATACGAGTGCAGTCGATAATTTGATGTACGTAATGGTGTATACACATCTAGATCTCGTACATACGGTCATTGTGGTCAATCGTTACATGACTGATCCAGGAAGGGATATTGGCAGGTGGTGAAGTACCTACATGATACTTATAAATTGGCCTACTCTTTCAACGAGACGATTTTGTTAGAGATACAATGTGATATATTGATGTTAATTATCCTAAAGATCTAGATGGACGAAGGTCTATAGTAGGTTATGTGTTTATACTAGTAGAAGGTCCGGTGAGTTGGAAAGCCTTTCTATAAGACACGGTTGCAATATCGATGACAGAGTAAATTAAAATACATAGCTATAAAGGAGGTTGCCAAGAAAGCGATTTGGCTCGGAGTTGTTGAGTTTGGGCTCTCCCAGCCCAGCGTGGTGATATTTTCAAATAGTCAAAGCATCATCTATTCGGCGAATGATGATCATGTTCATCAATCACGGATGAAATATTTTAATATATGATATCACATTATTTGAAAGACTATCAATGATATGGTTGTTTCTGTGAAGAAGATTCATACGCAAGAGAACCCTTTTGACATGTGGACGAATCCGGTTCCAGTGAATAAGTTTACGCATTTCTTGAACTTAGTTAAAATGACTTGAAGCGTTTTTTTTTTCACCTTTGGGGTACTAGCATCATTAGGGTGCTTTGGTGCATCTTCAGAATGCAGTTTCGATCATTGATGCGGTATTATTTGGGCACCAACAGAGTAATTAGAGACAATGAGAAGAATCATTATGTCTACATATGCACCATGGTATTCCCTTTGTAATTAGCCTTTCATTAGGCTCCGACAATATTTTCAATCGTGTGTGTTCTCCGCTTGCTTTGGTTGCTAGCAACTAACCGAAGGTTGAAACCGATCGACATTACAAGGAACTCTGTTTCCGTAGCAAATGTGTGACTATTCCCGGTGGGGCATCTCAACGAGTGCGATTTTGTTCACCCAGGGTGGTCAAAACCTTGGCTCCCATTGGTATGGCCCGACAAGTCACCAGTGATGGTCTGAATATCATTGGTGATTTAAGCAGATCCCAATGGTGACTTGTGGGGCCAAACCAATGGGAGCCCAGGTAATGCCTACCCATGGGTGAACAAAATCGTACTTATATCTCAACACCCCACTTCACACGAGATACACATGCTAAGGCACTATCAGAGAAGACGAAAAGTGGACCCAGCTCTGATACCATGTGACATCACCCAGAGTGCTCCAAAAGGCCTTACACATCACACACAAATATATTCATTCTCAGTAAAACAAGACATATCTTGATTACAAGCTTGATTATATGGTATAAACATCAAAAAGGGCAGTCTTGGAGATCTTTATTCTCGAGATATCAAGGCAGGAACCACTGAATTACATCCCTAAGACCATCGTTAAAAGGCGATGGCTCGGAGATCCAGCAGTATCTAACTGATTACAAAAGAATACAGTACATCAAACTGATGGAGCTTGTAGGAGGACTCCATCTTTAGATGATCCTTCACCTCACAACCACCAAGTTGTCTTCCTTCAATGACAAGTTGGTTTCTTCCCCTTCAATTGCTTGTTGACAAACTGTAGATATCAGTGGATTCCAAGCTTCCATACCTGCAATTACAAACAAAAATAAAAAGAAAAACCCACATATATATATATATATATATATATATATATATATATATATATATATATATATATCCTTATGCAGTAATTATTAATGAAAATTTTCCAATAATTGAAAGAATTACGCAACCCATTGTAGTACCATCGATCCGTGAGGTCATAAACTGATGTGGGTTCCATTCGGGACTTTGTAATTCCATGTTTTCGTCGATGCAGTACATTCCTGAGCAAAATACAGGACTTGAAATCTGGGAAGGATGACAGTCCAGCATTGCCACTGAGCTCATTGGCCAAATAGGCTTCCACTCTGAAGTTTGAACAGGAGCCAGGAGAGAGATACGTGGTGTGTGTGCTTCTGCTGGATTGGGGAACTCAGTAGGGATTATCAGCTCAGATGAGCTGCCTTCTCGCAATGAAACAGCCTGAAATGAGTTTCATGTAATCTTAGATTAAGCCTATATCACCATTCACCAAAAGCTTTATGCTAAAATTACTGCAACTTGATTCATCAATGTTGCAAGTTTGATACCTTTGAAGCATCTGAAAGAAGATTTGATGTCCAAAAGCTCGTGCGATCAGTGCCAATCATGATCGGAACAGCCTCGATGCCCGTTCCATTTGTCGAAGGAGAATTTATGTCGCTTCTCTCGAACAGAATCGTCGCTTGAGATTGGTTGTCTTCTGAGCTAACATACTTTCTTGGGCTGAAGTCAATCATGGCAGAAGGGCAGCTTCTTTTAGCTTTGGATTCACCTTGTCGATGGCTCGTCTTCTGCCCATGCTCATTTCTCTTAGCCACATGGCACAAAGCAAAAGCTCCCTAGTGAAAGAAAGTAATAGAATGATTCAAGATCATGCATGTTGATAAGATTCCGAAATGCAGCATGAAATTTTGGATCATTATACTCGAAGAGCGCTTAACGTACCAAAAAATTAGGAGATCCTTGAGAGAAACTTTTGCATAGGCGGTACTCGTGCATTATCCAATTAGTTCTTTCTCCTCCGGGTACCCTTCCCCGATAGAAGACGAGTGTTTTCCTAAGCCCGTGGACAGAAGACTCGCAGACGATTTTCCGATCTTTACCGGTGGCTTTCCAGTAGCCTGATCCTGTGGCTCTGTTTGTGCGCGATCCGCTGGGATACTTCCGATCGCGCGAGCAGAAGAAAAACCACTCCATGTCTCTTTTCGGCAGGAAAGATTTGTCTGAAAACAAAGATGTTATTTCGGTTTACCAACTAAATGAAGCTAGAGAGTATTCTACAACCACAACCGATATGAGAAACTCAAGGTTTGAGAATGGGGGTTTGGGTCAGGTTCAGGTATGGACCGATAAAAAACGAATCAGTTCGGGTTTGGATTCAGGTTCAATCGGGTTTGGCTGGTTCGACCAAAAAAAAAGTAAAACAATAAATCAGAAATTAGGGTCTGATTCACCCATTCGGGTCCCAATAGGTCGTCTTTTCTTTCTTCCTTTTAGAATCCCTCTAATGTGAGAAGGCCGGGTTGGGTGGATGGGGGGGTGTTATTGGGTGTTGATTGCTACCGGTGGATTAAAATGGAGGGAGGAGGATGTACAAGGCAAGGCCCCGACCAAACGGTCAATCAAAGAAAAACAGCAAAAAATTGCTGTAGGGGACTGACACCTCTAGGCGGAACTAGCAGGAACCAATGAGGTTGTCGATCTTCTTACGCACAATCTCCCAGGAATACTGCTTGCCTGTGAATATTCTTCTATTCCTCTCCAGCCAAATTGACCACACGGTTGCAATGACCAAGAGGTCTCATCCTCTCCTTGCTCTCCTTTCAAACGTGCTTGTGTCTCCAGCTGGTCTAAAGCGAGAATAGGGTCGATGGTTCCAAGGTGAAACCCATCTCTCCCCTGGCTTAGTCCCAGATCCGTTTAGCAAAGGGACAAGTCCGCAACAAATGATAATTCGCACACTCTAGTTGAGATCCGCACATATGACAATCAAGGTTTGACAATCGGGATCTTCCGCCTGTGGAGGTTGACCTTGGGGAGAATCTTATCGTGGATCCGCACATAGGAAAGTCCGAATAGGTTGTTTAAGAGCCAATTCTTGTGATATATGGATGATGTAGTAATTACTAATTATATATATAGCATTCAAACTAATAAAAGGATGCTATGAACCAATCCGAATCAAATCCAATTCAGGGGCATAATGAGGGTTCGGGGGGTTCGAATCGGCCAAAATCCGAATAGGTTCGGGTTCGGACGAACCCTGAAACTACGGAGAAGCTAAATTGATGAATATTAAACGAAAAACATCAACATAAAAAAAGATATGCAAGTAGATGGAACTAAGTATCAATTACTTACTTGTGGGAGGGTTCCACATTGATTATATTAATGAAAGAATCTCTGAACCAGTACAACTTTTGCGATTAAGAACTGTGACGTTCCGGCTTTTTACTTTTATAAGAAGATAAAAAGTTTGGATCACCGACCGACTTATATAGAAAAAAGGTTAGATGCTGAAAAATCGTGTAGTCAATACGACAAACACTTTGATTTGAGGAAATGCAGGTAATCGATCAAGAATCATAGAACCGCCTACCAATAGAAACTACCATCATTAAGATCTAAAACCAACAGTTCCAACTCCATGGCATTTCATCAAACAGGGCAGAGGCATTACCTGGTAACTCCCACGGATCGAACTTATATAAATCAATCTCTGGAATTATTTCGAGCTCGATCGCTAACCCATCAACTTTCCTCTTCAAGTAGTAACCCACCAACTCATCATCTTTGGGGTGGAAGCGGAAACCAGGCGGCAGCAACATCGGACTCATCCTTCAAGACTTCAGTAAGCGTTCAAGCACCAAAGGGTCAAAAAAAAAAAAAACCCCAGCTAAGTCTTAGCAAGACCAAGCTATGTGCCCACACTGCACCTACTGAAAATTTGAAATACCCAACAATAGAAGTTTTTCTCGAGGTGAAATTTGTCGAAAACTGAGTAAAATCTTTCTTTTTTCAAAAAATTCAAAATCAGAGCTCCATGTGGTGCCCCTGGACAAGCCCTAGCAGAAAATTTGTGGAGGACAAGTGAACATGGTAGAAATCAACCTACAAAACTTGAGAAATCTGGATGCTTTTCGAAAACCCAGAAAGCCAAATCACTCAAAGATTCAATCTTTTCAGTGAAATTTGGAATTATGGATGCAGGAACTGCTGCACCCAACACCCAAAAACCCTTTGGATCGAGAGAGCAGCAGCACCAAGGTGGTAGAGTTGGCTTGTGAGTCTTGGGGGCGTTTATATAGTGGATGGAAGCAGGAGCTCGAAGCAAACGAACGGTCGGGATTGCTTCCATAGGGAGGAAATTCAAAGGTGGGCACCCCAAATCCACGGGAATGGTGTTCACACGAGGACGGGGAGCTTGATTCCCGCCAATAAACAATTGAACCCCATTCCGTTATCATGTGGGCTAACCCAAATGGGCAAAGTTGTGTCTTGCCGAAGGCTTCCAAGCAACAATTTTTACTGCCCACTTTAACTTTTATGTCAACCCCCTTTCACATTGTTCTAAACAAAGAGAAAGAGGCACAAAGAGAATCAAGTAAACAAGTGGTGCTATCATTGGTGTTGAAATTAGGATTTTCGAAAGTTTCGACATTGGATGCGAATTCATGTTGCTATCATGCAACGCATAGTCTTCGGATTGAAATTATTGAGAAAAACTTTAAAAGATAATGGTTTTAAGTTGGCAGAAACAAAATGGAGCGCATGGAATTTAGTTTTGATTGGATATAGTTAGTCATATGTATAGCTTTGTGCATATATCGTTCCTTTGTGCATAAGCCTCATATAAGGACACTGTATAAGTTGGCTCAATGGTCCTAATGAGAAGATGGTTCATTCTCTTCCAAACCATAGCTTCCGTCTCTTTCTCCTAGGGTTTGTTGTCACATATATACTAATGATTGTGAACGCCTAGTCAAAATTGAGAGTCAAGGAACACGGTAATTGAGTTGTTTTCTTTATCTTATATCTACTGGAGAGGGAGAGAGAGAGAGAGAGAGAGAGAGAGATTATTCATTCTCTCCCTCACAACACTTAAATAAATCAGTATCTTGAATTACTATATGTGATTGAGAAACACCACCCCTTAGTGTGAACCCACACAAGCAGCTCTCCAACATGACTCCAAGTAATGTCCGGATACAAATGTTATCCATGCGCATTATCCGGTGAACACAAAGTTGTTCAAGACGTTTGTCCATATATACACCATTGAAGTAAGCTATTCCATGACTGAAAATTATCCGTATACTATTATTCTGTGTAGTAATAGTTCTCCCTCATCTCAATCTACAAATAACTTATAGTAAGGTTACAAATTTAACTAATTATTTGGAATAAAATAATTCATGGGAGTTTTTTCTTTTTGGCCGGTAGTAGATTCCAAGAGTCCTTGGTGGATTATAGGGGCTTATTTGAAGAAAACTCCTCTAAACAGATTTACTCATAGGAGAAAAATTGATTTGAATCCAAGGAAGCAGGTCCCAAATTTCTCTTCTACTTTCAATTCCTCTCCTCGAGCTCAAAGTTATAAATCCGTGAAGTCCTTGCAAACCTGTATTCCAGAGGAGGACCGTGGAGTACCTCACTATGTATAAGTTGATCATCCACATTGATTTTTTTTTTTTTACTTCAAGAGGTGACCCCACCACGTTGAAGAGAGTGTGTTCATAGACGAGGACCATCATGACTTTTTTTTTGTCTATGATTTTTTATGTGTATATATTTTTATACTTAGTTGCATTTGCATGTGTTTTAATGAGTTGCATTTGCATGTGTTTTTATTTTCTTTTGAGGCATTGCATGAATATAGATTTTATCTTTTTGATAAGTGGTTTCATCCTAAACTATAATGTCACTCATCTTGTAATATGAATCTTGTGTATGAGTGTCATATTTACTGAATGTTCTATCTAGGATTTGGAATGTGATCGAGGTAAGAGGATAGCATTCCTATATCTGAAGATTTTAGTTAGTCTCTCTTTCCTATGCGTAATGAAGTCTCAGGAGTTCATCATCTTGTCCTCACTATACTATTGATCAACACATATTAGGTTGAAGATCAATGATAGGTTTTGACCATAGCTTTTAGGAGGATCCTAGATTTTGTAGTATTGACCTTTACTTACCTAGCCATCCTGACTAGAAAAAGGTAAATAAAAAATGAAACCACCCTAAGTTAAAATATCGACGCTTGAGTGAATCCACTTGTTGGAAACTTGGAATCCAAATGCTCTCTTGCTACATTAAATAGTATCAGAGTATGTTTATACTTCTGTCTCTACTATACCAAGTTGTATCAAAGCATATTTTTCTTTCGCGTCCGTTATATAATTATGGGTTAAGTTGAATTGATTTCGAGAGCGGGCATCCAATACATACATATTTTGTTAAGGCTCATGAGTTGGGTTGATTTGACCTTAGCAACTAATAAACTTGTTTTATCTAAATAGTTATGTTAGCTCCAATTGAGTTAGGTCAGTTCCAGTGAGTTCTATTTTTTTTGGTAGGAAGTTTCGGTTATTTCAAAATAGGTTCTTATACAAGTCAACTTGGTATGATAAGCTAGTTTGGGTCGAGCTAGTTGGAATCTATATATACATGTATGGGTCTATTTTGGTTGTGTTCTAGATGAAATTGGGGTGTGATCATGTTCATTTGAGTTGTTTTTGCATGAGTCAGTTTGAACATGTGTGTTTGAAGTCTACTATTTTTTTCTTCTTTTTGTAGGTATTATGAAATCTACTACTTCCTTAATTATCAAAGTATTTTTTTTTTTTGGTAGAAAATAGCATACTAGTATATCAGAAGAAGCTCGTACAACAAAAACGTATCAAACATAATAACAAGAACTAAGGTTGAATCTAGCAATCATTTTAACTCCGGTAGCGAGTCCTGAAAGAGGAGGATGTCTTGATGTGTTCGTTGAGCCTGATCGAGTCACCAACCAAACCACTAGCTGATTCCCCTCCCAATAAATGTGCAAAATACGAAGTCGCAAGAAGGAACTATTATCAAAGCACTTGTGTGAGAATGATTTATTTTTATAACTTTGTGTAATGGCCTTATCAGGGAGCTCTTAGATTGATTTTTATTTTTAAGCTCCAAGGAATCATTAGAGTCATTGGACCCTCATGGAACATGAACTTAGTATTGGTAAGGAAAAAGAGGGGCAATCAGATTGTGGCATTATCATTTCAAGTCTTTGAACCACAATGTCTTATTATTAACTGACTATAGGGTCATCATATCAACATCTTATGTAATATGGCATGACATTTGGATGCATTCCAAGACCCAAAACAACATAATAGTAAGTTCATGTAAATGGCAAAGTGGTTGACCAATAAAGTATAGAATGGACAGGTCACGTCGAACCATAGGAGAGAAAGATAGAGGCTAGGGTTTGGAATAAAATGAATCATTTTTATATAGGGAGACAATGATGCAATCTACTAAAAACGCATATTTTGTTAACATGGTGTAATACATATGTTACTATATTTGCTGCATATATGTTATGCTTGTTCCATTCAAATGTTACTATTAAAATTTTCAGATTTCTCTTTTGTTAAAACATGTATAGAAATATGTAAAAATTATTAAAATATTTGAATATGATATGATAACATATGTAATGCATTTGATAACATATATATTATACTATGTTAACATTTATTTAGAAACAATTAGTTAAAACATATACATAAACCTGTAAATTAACAAATAAAAATATTTGAATGGAGTGAGATATAACATTTATAATGAACTTGATAACATATGTATTGCACTATATCAACATTATAAATGTGTGTTTTTACTGGATCGCATACTAGCTTTTCCATATATATATATATATATATATATATATATATATATATATATATATATATATATATATATATATATATATATATATATATATATATATATATATATATATATATATATATATATATATATATATATATATATATATATATATATATATATATATATATATATATATATATATATATATATATATATATATACTAGTAAAGCCCGTGCCTGTCGGCACGCAAAAGATTTTGAGGGCGACAAAAATATTTTGAGAGCGTGATAAAATTTTTAGGGAAGAGGCAATATTTTAAAGGTGGCAATAATAATTTAAAAGTGACGATATTTTTAAGCGAGAGAATAATATTTCGAGGGTGATAACAAAATTTTTTGAGCGAAAATAACAATAGCAATATTTGATTAGTCTATATATGAATGCACCCACGGTCATCTAAGGCATTGCAGCGACTGTCTCGGACATCAAAACAATTTTGATCGGAAGAGCACTAGTATTTGAACACTTTCGGTAGCAACACACCCAAGGTGCAGCCCTACTTTTACATGGTGTGATTTAAACGGTCGAACTTGAGCTTTTTTTTGCAATAACAAAATTTTCAATCCATCATTTGTTTAGTGATTGATAAAAATGATCTGACAAACCATGATCTTTTATTCCAATGGGTTTCCACTCCCCCTCTGGCACAGCTACACCAACAACGTAATAAACACAGGATACCACATCCAACATTCCACAAATAAATAGAAGATCAAAATAAGATCAAAGAAAAAAAAAATATCAAATAAATACATTCAACATTCACCAAATTGAAATTAAAAATAAGTATGAAAAACTCATTCCAATGAAAAGAATAAAGGGATTAAGGGAATGACAGATCTGGGTGCTGTTGTGGTGGATGTGGTCCAGCCAGGTGGGAACTTGCTGATGCTCGTGGTGGCGAGATGGTGTCTGGCCCACCATGGTGAATCCTAGTAGCCAACCTCTCCTCTCCTCCAAACTAAAACAAAAAAAACATCGAAAAAAAACTATTAACGTTTTAAAATGTAGACAAAAAATCATTTCAAAGATTATTTGTTTTTTTGTATCTTCTTACCTTAGAGATCCTGACCTGTGTTCCCAACTTCCCATCTCATCACCTCATAACATCCAGCAGTTAGTAAATCTAAATTGAATAAAAATTTCAAACTCTTACTCTGAAAATCTAATGTCAAGCAAACAACCCAATGTAGAGGTCCATCTCATTACATCAACGAAAAGAGAGGAGGGGTTCTGATCTGCATTGGGAGAGGAGGTGGCTGAGGTGTTGGTCGTCTGTTCCATGAAGGAGCATTGGAATACTTCCCGGGGGCGAAGTTTGTGCCGTAGGCCCACACTTTGTTGTTGTCCAGTCCGGTGATTTGTTAAGTGAATCAAAATATTCTCCCTGGCCTTTGAGAGTTAACACCTACACAGTTTGTGCCGTAGGCCCACAATTTGTTGTTGTCTGATCCTGTGATTTGTTGAGTGAATCAAAATGTTCTCCCTGGCCTTTGAGAGTTAACACCTACACAGTTTGATTAGTTTCGATCCATCAAAAAAACAGGACACTCATTGAATCGAAGAACATTAATTGAATCAAATAGCTAATAATAAAATCTATACTTATTGAATCTGCAGTATTTTCTTCAATGTATGATTAGCTTCAGAACACATGTCTGTAGAGCAGGGGAAAGAACCAATTTAAAGAAGAAATGAGAGGGGAGAAGCAAAGAAATTGAAGTGACTGATTCACAACAAAGAGGCTAACTGAACAAAGCTCTCTGCTCTCAGCAATTGAAGTCACTAAAGTTCCTTGCAGCAATTGAAAACAACAGAAACTGAGCTCTCTGAATCAAGGAAACTACTCACTAAAATTGAAAGACCGAACTCTCTGTTCACAATAATGATTTAACCTTGCAGTGACTGAACCGGAGGCAGCAACTGAGGTGACTGAACCGGAGTGAACCTAAATGATCCACAACAATTTAACTGGAGTGACTGAACTGGAGCCAAGAAATCTTCACTGCTGCAACTGTCGATCAACAGATCCGATGACGAAGAAGATGGCAAGGAAAGAAATCTTCACCGATGATGAAGACTGAAAAGGATTCGACGACTAATCAATGGATTAAAGGAAGCTATTTTGGAATGAAGAAAGCTCACCGTTGCGACTATCGTTCGAAGGAAGTTCACCATCTTGAGCTAAACATGGCTGTCTTCCTCGATCTTAATCTCAGATTTACAGATTTTGACTGTCAAAGAAGAGTTCAATGAATAACATTTCTTTTAGGCTGAATAACATATTTTTTTTAGACCGATGATGAAGACTGAAAAGGATTCGACGACTAATCAATGGATTAAAGGAAGCTATTTTGGAATGAAGAAAGCTCACCGTTGCGACTATCGTTCGAAGGAAGTTCACCATCTTGAGCTAAACATGGCTGTCTTCCTCGATCTTACTATCAGATTTACAGATTTTGACTGTCAAAAAAGAGTTCAATGAATAACATTTCTTTTAGGCTGAATAACATATTTCTTTTAGACCGATGATGAAGACTGAAAAGGATTCGACGACTAATCAATGGATTAAAGGAAGCTATTTTGGAATGAAGAAAGCTCACCGTTGCGACTATCGTTCGAAGGAAGTTCACCATCTTGAGCTAAACATGGCTGTCTTCCTCGATCTTAATCTCAGATTTACAGATTTTGATTGTCAAAGAAGAGTTCAATGAATAACATTTCTTTTAGGCTGAATAACATATTTCTTTTAGACCGATGATGAAGACTGAAAAGGATTCGACGACTAATCAATGGATTAAAGGAAGCTATTTTGGATTGAAGAAAGCTCACCGTTGCGACTATCGTTCGAAGGAAGTTCACCATCAGCTAATATTATGAACCCAAACTCACTAAAAAAAGAGCATGTTCAGTCAGTCATTGTGATGCACTTACATTATGTGTTTGTTACATAATTCGAATTTCTAAAAGAAACAAATGTGCATTGCAAGTATTCTAAGGTACTCCCATAAGGTTATTAGAAAAATATCTGATCAAAGAATGAAAATGAAAAACCAAAATGGTCAATTGTCAAAGTTTTCAATAGTTCTGTTCAATGTTGTTAAAGATAACAGTCCTCCACTCTCTTTCTCTCCAACGGACCTTCTTCCTTCCTCCTCCTCTCTTTCCCCCTCATCACTTCTTCTTCTCCATCTTCTTCTTCTTCTGATCCCTGAACTGAAAAAAAAAAACCAAAGCATTTCAAGGGAAAAAAAAACAGAGCAAGAATTATGGAGGATGGAGGATGAGGAAATGATCTGCAATGGAGGTGGATCTAGGTTCTCAATGTCCTTCTTCCTTCCTCCTCCTCTCTTCTCCTTGACTTCATTACATCCTTCACGCCCTGTAAACTTACAAATCAAACTGAACAAAGAGGAGAGAGAGAGAGAGAGAGAGACTCGGGGTCGTCAGCTGGTCGACGGGGAGAGGGGATCACCGGAGGTGGGGGAAGTCGGGCTCAGGGTTGTCAGGTGGTCGCCGACGACGTGCAGGGGAGGAGGAGCCTGATCTACAGCTTGGAGATCGTGGAAGGGGAGGCCGATCTACAGCCCTCACCTCCTTCTCCGGTGGCAGCAAGGCAAAGGAGGAGGCTAGCCTTCCCTTCCCCTTCTCCTCCGACAGGATCAGAGTGGAGGAGGTGACCAGCCCTCCTTCCCTCTTCTTCTCCGATGGCAGCAAGGAGGAGGAGGCAGCAGGCCCTCCTCCCCTCTTCTTCTCAAGCGATAGCAAGGAGGAGGAGGCTGGAGGATTGAGGCGAATAGGCCGAGGAAGAAGGGAGATCAGAGGGACTGGGCGTGCGGGGGGGGGGGGGGGGGGGGCGGCCTCCTCAATCTGAAACAGAGAAAAAAAAAAGAAACCCTAAATCAGAGAGAGAGAGAGAGAGGAATCAGATCTGGGGTGAGAGGGGCGGCGTTCGCAGGGGGATCGGTGGGAGGGAGGGTGGGAGGGAAGATGGAGGGGGTCGCGGGAGTGAGGGACGCGAAGAGAGGGACGCGAAGAGAGAGAGACGGGCTCAGCAGTTAGAGAGAGAGGGGGGACGGGCTGAGCGGTTCGATGAGAGAGGGACACAGAGAGAGGAGAGAGGGGGGACGGGCTGAGCAGTTAGAGAGAGAGAAGGGGGACGGGCTGAGCGGTTCGTGTACAGAACTGCGATTCAATCAACCGTTTGTCCGATTGACGTGGCATATGATCGTAACGCCTGCCCAATTAACGGTAGGGCACGAACGGCTATGATTTTTGAGAAAAGATCATGCAAATCCGTCTCAAGCAGATCGTGTATAATATATAAATATTACCCAATGCAAAGAAATCTTAGCCATAAAATTCTCTAACCGCCTCTTATGTTTGTATCAAACGGCTCTCTTTATCCATTCGTAGTGAATATACATATATATATATATATATATATATATATATATATATATATATATATATATATATATATATATATATATATATATATATATATATATATATATATATATATATATATATATATATATATATATATATATATATATATATATATATATATGGTCAGGATCGGATGACCCAGAAAATAACCCAGCACCCTTTGAGGCACCTAGAGGTTTTAGAATGGGCTAATTTTTTGTAGACATGTTGTCTATGATATGTTGATCATCCTCACAAAAAATCAGCCCATTCTAAAACCTCTAGGTGCATCAAATGAGATCTTCAAATCAACGGTTAAAATTGATAGTAAAAAATCGTTGATTTGAAGAGCGCATTTGATGCACCTAGAGGTTTTAGAATGGGCTGATTTTTTGTGAGGATGATCAACATACCATAGACAACATGTCTACAAAAAATCAGCCCATTCTATAACCTCTAAGTGCATCAAAGGGTGCTGGGTTATTAATGGGTCAAAATTTGCTGGGTCATCCGATCCTGACCCATATATATATATATATATATATATATATATATATATATATATATATATATATATATATATATATATATATATATATATATATATATATATATATATATATATATATATATATATATATATATATATATATATATATATATATATATATATATATAGAGAGAGAGAGAGAGAGAGAGAAGTGCTAGAATGCGGCATGCGGTGCGTGCGGCATCGCATCGCAGTCGTCTGATGCACGCACTGCGTGCATGCGATGTACGCAGCAGTGCATCAGACGGCTGCGGTGGGATGCCGCACGCACCGCATGCCGCATTATAGCATGCCCATATATATATATATATATATATATATATATATATATATATATATATATATATATATATATATATATATATATATATATATATATATATATATATATATATATATATATATATATATATATATATATATATATATATATATATATATATATATATATATATATATATATATATATATATATATATATATATGTGTGTGTGTGTGTGTGTGTGTGTGTGTGTGTGTGTGTGTGTGTGTTATATTCAAAGGGACTAGATTTATGACTAATAGGATCCTTAGCCTAAACTTTCATCTGATGGGGTACGAATGGTCCATAGCGCTCAAACGAAAATTATATCCAGATCAGACCTATCATATTTAATAAAATCACTAAATAAATATAAAAAATAATAAATGGTTGATCATGCGAATTGAATAAACAAGCTCATTCGGATCACAGTCATGTTTATTTTAATATGATTATGACACATTAAACTTTGTTGGTTTACGATACTCAATAATACAAGCTCTTTCAATGTGTCTATAGTAGTTTGACATGAAAAGAATTGTTAGCAATGGTAAAACGCATCACAAATGTTCGATATTTGAATCAATAACATGCATGAGTCCGTCGATCACTAACTAATATCGAAGATTAATGACTCCGATAATATCATGATTCACATGTGATATAAATCCTAGGGTATTGAATACTATTGACTATGATTCTAGCGATTGTCTTGATGATTATTAGTGCACTAACAATCAGTCTGGGCCGATGAAGCTCACTAAGAGTTGAAGCGATTATTTGCACAACCAACAATTAGACGAACTATTCAAAAAAAAAAAAATTAGATGAATAAATTTTGAAATGTATTCTAACTGTTTTTCAGCAGATACATGTAGTATCTACACTCCATAAGATAAAAAATCACGCCAAGCACACTAGGATTCAAGAAAAATATTCTCCATAATACAAGGAGAATTTCATGTGATTTAACTTTTATTTTATTGTGCACATTCAAACAACACTTTTAAGAAAAATAATAGAAAACCGACACTAAATACTTGAAAAAGGTTTTTACCAGCCACCGATTCTCATCTATATGTACAAAGAGAAGATCAGACTTCAAAGTGTAGATGTGAGACTAAATATCATATACAATGTATATCTATATAACAAGGGACGGCGGTTTGTGCTGACTAGACAAAAAGGGAACCAAATGCTGACTAGACAAAACTCTCTCGCGATCACAGCCGTTCCCTCTTTTCTTCCTCCAATCTCTCTTTCTCTCTCTTCCCAGATCTCTCTCTCTTCCGGATTTCTCTCTCTTCACGATTTTCTCTCTCTTCCCGATCACAGCCTCCTCCATCATCATCAGCTCCTCTGAAACAACAAATCCCAACCTGCCCGCCCCACCCGATCTTCAACTGGAGCTCCCCTTCGCGGTGCTCGGCTTCCACCCTTCGATGCAGATCGGGCTCCCGGACTACAAGGACAACACACATCTCTTCCTCCTCCCCCACTCCGGCACCGATGCCCAGATGGATTTTCTCTCTCTCTCTCTCTCTCTCTCTCTCTCTCTCTCTCTCTCTCTCTCTCTCTCTCTCTCTCTCTCTTCCTGATCACACTCTCCTCCATCATCATCAACGCCTCTGAAGCAGCAAATCCCGACCCGCCCGCCCCACCCAATCTTCAACTGGAGCCACTTGCCGCTCCCCTCCGCGATGCTCGCCTTCCACCCTTCGATGCGGATCGGGCTCCCGGGCCACAAGGACAACACGCAGCTCTTCCTCCTCCCCCACTCCGACATTGATGCCCAGATGGACGAGATGATCCCCGACCACGAGTCGGACCTCAAATGGGCTGTCCTTCTTCACTGCCCTCACCGGGAGGTCCGACGACGACAAGCTCCTGTTTGGCGGCGAGGGGTTGGGTAACAACAAGCCGTCAAGCTCCCAGATGAACCTCTGCATCAGCTCGGACGAGGCGAAGGCGGCCTCGGAGGCGATCAGCAATCTGCATAGCCATGAGAACAGAGGTGAGCATAGTGCTGCAACTGAGGACTACCTGAGCCTGGAGAGCCATTCCAACAAAGCGAGGAAGATGGAGGACGACAAGTTCAAGCGGAGCATCACGCTGCCCGCTTAGAGGACATCGACGTCGTCGTCTTCATTGAAACAGCAGCATCATGCGTCGACCCCTCAGTTCATGGAGTACAAAGTCCAAGGCTGGGATCTATTCAGACATCATGGAGACCTTCTTGGAATGAGTTGGGATGCATGTGGACTCTCTGAGAGGGATAAAAAATGGTCATCTTTATTTCCATGTGCTCATGTTTGTTCTCTTGCTTATGGGTGTTGATGGCATTTTGGGTTTTTTGTTTGGTGACAATACACCATCACGTTTAACTAATGAATCCTATCATCATCTATATAACAAGGGACGATGGTTTTGTGCTGACAAGACAAAAAGTCGCGCAAGAGTTCCCTCTCTTCTTCCCCCAATCTCTCTTTCTCTCTCTCTTCCCGGATCTCTCTCTCACTCCCCGTATTTCTCTCTCTCTTCCCGGTTTTGGCTCGGGCCGGATAAGGAAAGAGGAAAGAGCTGACGGGATATTGGAGGGGAAGTCTTGCGTGGGAGATTCGGGTACGTGAGAGGGGACGGCTGAGATCAGATGAAGAGAGAATCCGAGGAGATCTCGGGAGATAATGAAAGAGAGAGAATTAAGGGGGAGAGAGAGGGAGGATCACAGGTGAGAGAAAACAGGATGAGAGGAGCGATCGGATGATGAGAGAGAAAGTGGGCTGGATACGACCTGGAGTCTCGGACGTGCATGGGTCTCACGAATAGCTGGGGTCTTGAGAGGGACACGTGGGTGAGGGGGAATCAAAAACGGGTGATTGCGATCATTCGCATGGGACTCGCGATCAGGTGGCTTTGCATGGAAAGAGAGAGAGAGAGAGAGAGAGAGAGAGAGAGAGAGAGAGAGAGAGAGAGAGAGAGAGAGAGAGAAAAGGGGGTCTGATCGGGTCGGGTAGAGAGACTAGGATAATGGGAACGGTTGTGATAGGGTATTGTGATTGATATTCATGCATGATGGGATCAGGTTTGATTTAAAAGAGAAAATAAGAGAAAGACATCTATATAACAAGGGATCATGTTTGATTTAAAAGAGAAAATAAGAGAAAGATTAGGAACCCAAATCTTCTGCTGCATTTCTCTTTCTTATCGTCTGCCCCCGAAGTCATAGTCGTCTGTTGCACCCAGACCCGACCGGTGCATTGCACTCATCCGAACTGATAGGCAAAGGGATGACAGTGATCAGGTACAACCTGGAGCATATGTCGGGGGGCCAATTTTTTTGCCTGCCGGCTCGGACTGAGTGCGCAGGGGTCGGGTATGGGTGCAACGGACGGCTGTGACTTGGGGGGTAGACAATGGGGCAGATAAATGGGGCAAAAGATTTGGGTTCGGGAGTTGGGGGGGCGGGGCGGGTGGGGGTGGGGCGGTGGTTGCTCGCTTCGTGTCAATCGGGGGGGTGTCTTGCCGCCGAAGGCGGCCCGCTGCAGTGCCGACAGGCATGGGCATGCACTAGTACAACTACAAATAACATGGTATTATGTAGGGGTGCAACTTGGGTCGGGTAAACCCGAGAACCGAACCAACCCGAACTAAATGGGCCGGGTTGGTTCGGTTCCGATATATCTTGACCTGACAAAATCGGGTCGCTTCTGGGTTAGGGCTCAGGTAAACCCGAATCAACCCGACCCGGATCCTTATACTAGGGGTGCAACTTGGCCATTAGTTTAAACTAGGGTGCAACTCGGCCATCAGTTTACATTGGACCCATTGCACCCCATGGTTCAACTAGGCCATTAGTTTAAATCAGACCTATTGCACCCCATGGTTCGACTTGGTCATTAGTTTAAATCAAACCCATTGCACCCTATAGTTTCAATATGACCCGAGTTGCACCCCTAGTTTCAATCAGACCCGAGAACCGACCCGATTTGGTTCGGGTCGGGTTTATATAGAATTCGGGTTGGGTTGGGTTAGAAAATAGTAGAACCAGTAACTTTCGGTCGGTTCCGGTTTGTCTCAAACCCAAACCAACCCGACCCGAGTTGCACCGCTAGTATTATGGTCCGAAAAAGGATTCCGGTCAATAGACGCAATCCATGGCCATTTTGGTAATAACCTCTACCTGGAAAGATATCCTTCGACCCGAATGGGAACCCTACCCGCCCTATGTGTATTGCCCGAGGGCCCCACTTGCTGTGACCAATGGGAGGAAGGCATTCCTTTGGTTACAGAGATGGATCATGGAGGCGCCCGGAGGGCTTTGGAGACCTTGCTATCTCCGGTCGTTATCGGGCTCACTTTCGGCGGGCCGCAGTCCGATGCGGCGATGGGCCCACTAACGGTGCTCGACCGTCGACGGGGATGGCCCATACACCCAACCGACGTGTACTTCATCTTTCCTCTTTTCACCAACTCATCGTTCTCCCCCAACCAACCCTTTTGTCGCTTGGAATCGTTGGGGCAAAAAAAGGCCAAGCCCGAACCCTCATAATCAACGGCAACAAAGGCCCACACCCTCATCTCTTCGCCCTTTTCTCCTCTGACTTGGTTTCATACATAGAAGACCACAATGAGGCAAGTGTGGTGGTTAAGTGACCACACAAATGGGCTCTTGGCCGGGTGGTACTTTCTCTCTCCTATGTTGGGGAGGTTTTCTGTTCGACTCCTGGCATGGACACCGTGAAGCGAACTTTTCCTCAATGCCGTTGTGCCTTGTTTGCGTGTTCGAGTCCAGACCATTTCACGGGATTATGGAATGAATAAATAGCAAATGCTGCCTCCATTTTTTGATCCTCGGACTTCTTTGATCCCTTGCTCTAGCGCCCTGTCCTTTGACCGCTCGACTGGTACAACAAAATAAAAATAAAAATGGTTAAGTGACCACAAAATCAGGAATTTGAAAATATACAAAAAAAAGAAGGTGAGAAATTAATTAGGTGAATTCGGTTCTGTTTGGCTCTCATTCTCCGGACCCAATTAAATATAGGTCGGTTCCTTGTTAGGGCTCGGGTGAACCTGAATCAACCTGATTATATATATATATATATATATATATATATATAGAGAGAGAGAGAGAGAGAGAGAGGAATGTTAGGATGCGGCGTGCGGTGCGTGCGGCGCCGCACCGCAGCCATCTGATGCACTGCTGCGGTGCGTGCGATGCACGCAGCAGTGCATCAGACGGCTGCTGCGGTGCGCCGCACGCACCGCACGCCGCATCCTAACACTCCTCTCTCTCTCTCTCTCTCTCTCTCTCTCTCTCTCTCTCTCTCTCTCTCTCTCTCTCTCTCTATATATATATATATATATATATATATATATATATATATATATATATATATATATATATATATATATATATATATATATATATATATATATATATATATATATATATATATATATATATATATATATATGAGAGAGAGAGAGAGAATACGGGGTATGAGCTGACAGCCCATTTGCAACTTTGGGCTGTCAGCTAACAGCCATCCGATCGTGATCAGCTGCCGTCCGTTTATAATAATAAAAAAAATAGGAACCCACTCTCTCCCTCTCCTTCTCTCTCGCGAGCCCTCCCTCTGACCCCTGCACCCCCGACCCCTGCCCCCCGGCCCTGCGCCCCCGGTCCCCTCCGGCGCCGGCCTCCAGCTCCCTCCGACCCCTGCCCCCTGCGCCTGGCTACCGCGCCCTGCGCCCAGCTCCGACCTCCAGCCCCCTCTGACCACTGCCCCCCTACGCCCCTGACCCCTGCGCCCCCGGACCCCTCCGGCGCCCGCCTCCTTCCCAGCCCCCGTCCGCCGACCCCTGCACCCGCCCCCGTCGCCCCCGGCCCCCGTCCGCCGACCCCTGCACCCGCCCCCGTCGCCACCGGCCCCCGTCCGCCGACCCCTGCACCCGCCCCCCGTCGCCACCGGCCCCCGTCCGCCGACCCCTGCACCCGCCCCCGTTAGGCAGGTGCTCGAGCGAGAGAGAGAGAGAGAGAGAGAGAGAGAGAGAGAGAGAGAGAGGGTTCAAAGGTGTTCAGCAATTTTTTTTTTAAAAAAAAATGGACGATTCGTGATGGAGATCGGATGGCTGTTAGCTGACAGCCCAAAGTTACAAATGGGCTGTCAGCTCATACCCCGTATTCTCTCTCTCTCTCTCTTTCTATATATATATATATATATATATATATATATATATATATATATATATATATATATATATATATATATATATATATATATATATATATATATATATATATATATATATATATATATATATATATATATATATATATATATATATAGAGGGAAAGGGTAGCCTACTCCATGGAGTAGGCTACTTATCTACTCCATGGCCTAAATAGACGCCACATGACACTTTTAAATCGGGTATTTTGTTGATGTATGGTCAATCCAAAATGGGTGGGCCCCACACATGGCATCCATTTAACCCATGGAGTAGATAAGTTACCTACTCCATGGAGTAGGCTACCTTGCCCCATATATATATATATATATATATATATATATATATATATATATATATATATATATATATATATATATATATATAGGGAAAAGGGATGTTGGACCTGAGGTGCAGCGTCGTTGCTGCACCTCAGGCATTGTTTGACCATCCTAGAAGTTTTGGAATTTGATGAAATTTGGTGAGGGCGTTGTCTAGGGTAAGATGATCATCCTCACCAATTTTCATCAAATTCCAAAACTTCTAGGAGGTTCAAATGGTCGAAGCAAAATCAGTCGTCCGCAGTCACCGTTAAAATCTGCAGATTTTGCTTCGACCATTTGACCCCTCTAGAAGTTTTGGAATTTGATGAAAATTGGTAAGGATGATCATCTTACCATAGACAACACCCTCACCAAATTTTATCAAATTCCAAAACTTGTAGGGGGGTAAATAAGCGAGAGGTGCTGCAACGATGCTACACCTCGGGTGCAGGCTCCCCGCCCCCATATATATATATATATATATATATATATATATATATATATATATATATATAGGGAAAGGGTAGCCTACTCCATGGAGTAGGCTACTTACCTACTCCATGGCTTAAATGGATGCCACGTGGCACTTTTTAACCGGAGTTAAAACTTTGTCAACTTAGGTTTACCTCTCCCAACAATTGTCAAGAAAAAAAATTTGAGAAAAACACATGCCAAGTGGTATTTTTAGCATGCAAAAAAAAATTGTTTTTATGATGCACAGTTTACCGTTAAATTTGCTACAACTTGATCGGGTTGATTTAGATTTTTTTCTTTGGATTTTTTTTCATAATCCTAATCTATCCATAATGGATTGACTATACATTCACAAAATACCCAATTAAAAAGTGCCATGTGTCATCTTCTTAGGCCATGGAGTAGGAATGTAGCCTACTCCATGGAGTAGGCTACCCTTTCCCATATATATATATATATATATATATATATATATATATATATATATATATATATATATATATATATATATATATATATATATATATATATATATATATATATATATAGGGGAGGGATACTCTTACTAATGGAATCTTAACTAATGAAAGTTACAAATCATCTTTTACCTACCTAGAGGTTTTAGAATTTGATGAAACTTGGTGGGGATGCTCTCTATGGCAAGTTGATCATCCTCACAAAAAATCATCAAATTCTATAACCTCTAGAGGCATCAAAGATGTTATTCAAATTAACGGTTAAAATGAACGGTCGATAAAGCTTCTAACATTTGATGCCCCTAGAGGTTATAGAATTTGATGATTTTTTGTGAGGATGATCAACTTTCCATAGAGCGCATCCCCATCACGTTTCATCAAATTCTGAAACCTCTAGGTTAGGTAAAAGGCGATTTGTAACTTTCATTAGTAAGATTCCATTAGTAAGAGTATCCCTGCCCATATATATATATATATATATATATGTGAGTTAGTAACCCTAGAATATTTAGGATGTTCTGAATTTTTATGAGGATGATCACCCTATCTTAGATAGGATCCCCGTAAAAAATCGGTTCATTCTAAAACTTCTAGAGGCATCAAATATGACTTTCAATTTAACTGTTAAAATGGATGGCCGATAAAGCTTCTAGCATTTGATGCCCTAACAAGTTTTAGAATGCTTTGATTTTTTGTGGACATTCTATCTAAGGTAAGTTGATCACCCTCAAAAAAATTTAGCACATTCTAAACATTCTAGCATTACTAATTCATCATATGTCATAGGGTACTCCCTATGACATGTCATAGGAACCCAGCCCTCATATATATATATATATATATATATATATATATATATATATATATATATATATATATATATATATATATATATATATATATATATATATATATATATATATATATATATATATATATATATATATATATATAAGGAAATGAGTTCCTATGACATGTCATAGGGAGTACCCTATGACATATGGTGAGTTAGTACCCTATGACATGTCATAGGGAGTACCCTATGGCATGCCCGTGCCTGTCGGCACTGCAGCGGGCCGCCTTCGGCGGCAACACACCTCCCAGGCATCACCACCCCCACCGTCTTATGCGACGACAACACACCTGACCGCCTTCGGCATGCCCTTGCCAATTGGCACGAAGCAGGAGCCTTCGGTGCGACCAACCACCCCCCAACTCCGCTAACCCGGGGGGAGAGAGAAAGAGAGAGAGAAATAGACGGGTTTGGCCTAAACGGGTTCGGGTCATAAACGGGTCGACCCGATTGACCCGTTTATTTAATGGGTCGGGTTTGTACTTATAACCCGATTGACCCATTTAACAAATGGGTCGTGTCAACCTGACCCGACTCAACCCGATCCAACCCGAACCAACTCGAGCCAACCTGAACCAACCCGACCCAACCCGATCAAAACCGGCCCAATCCGACTTGTCTTGACCCAACCCGACAGGTTTACATGGGTTTTGTTGACCCAACCCGAGCCAACCCGTACCGACACAACCAACCCGTTTAGTAAATGGGTCTATGCACGTCAACCCGTTTATTAGGCAGGTCGGGTTTGGGTTTAAATTTTTGACCCGTTTATTAAACGGATCGAGTTCGAGTTGGGTGTTTTGCCCTTATACATATGTCTCAACCCGACCCGACCCATTGCCACCCCTAGAAGAGAGAGAGAAATAGAGAGAGAGATTATTATATAGATTCCCTTCAGCCGTCCATTTTTCTCCAACCCGAACAACCACCATGCAGAATTTATTCACTTTTACAGTGGTTTATGTGTAAATAGAGAAGATTGGAGGGTTGATTTGTAAAATATTCTTTTATTTTATATCGGGCCTTAAAAGTTTGTATCTTATAGGGGGAGACTGGGCTAATTAAGTGTGCCAGGCCTTCTTTTCATTCGGGATTGAGACTATTTAGTTAGGTTGGGATCTTGGAGGCTTCTATTTTACATGGGGCCGTCTTTGGTGACAGCCTTAATGAATTTGTGGTCGAGCTGGCCTTGCTTAGTCTTATTCCAAGGGTCCTTAGAAGATTTTTGGTTTTTTACCAGATTCATCAGTGCGTGCATTCAAGGGAATTCTTATGGACGATAGGATTTTACCGAAATATCTTTGATGCCAATAAAGATTAGGGAAATTTTATTCATACCCCATAAATCTGTAATTAGCCCCCATTTCCAACAAACTTGAACACACCCCATCTTTTTTTTTCATACCCCATTCTTATCCCAAAAATACCCTTCCCCTTACACACCCCCATCAATACACCCCAGTTAAATGGCCCGCTCCAACTTGATTATACCCCAATCAAACACATAACCCCTTAAATATACCCTAATTATATGCACTCTTGAATACACCCCACTCTTAAATAAACCCCATGCAGTTGGCTGGTACTTGAAGGTAGGGGTGGCAATCCTTGACCCGACCCGAACCCAACCCGAAATTAGCGGGTTTAGATTTGGCCTAAACGGGTTCGGGTCATATAAGGGTCAACCCGATTGACCCATTTATTTAATTGGTCGGATTCGGGTTTGTACTTATAGCCCAATTGACCCGACTTTGACCATTTTACCAAATGGGTCGTGTCAACCCGACCCGACCCGAGCCAACCCGACCCAATCCGATCAAATCCGGCCCAATCCGACTTGTCTTGACCCAACCCGGTAGGTTTACATGGGTTCTGTTGAGCCAACCCGAGCCAACCCGACCCGTTTAGTAAACGGGTTAAACGGGTCGGGTCGGGTTTGGGTTTAAGTTGTTGACCCGTTTATTAAACGGGTCGGGTTCGGGTTGGGTGTTTTGCCCTTATACCTATGTCTCAACCTGACCCGACCCGACCCATTGCCACCCTACTTGAAGGCAGACGTAGGGCTGCAACTTGGGCGGGCCAACCGGAACCCAACCCGAGCCCAACTCGAACCCAACCCAAATTTGGGCAGGTTAACCTAAACCCAACCCGAGCCCAACCCGAATTATTTCTCCTCTACCATGAAAGCCGATCAACCCATCCCGCACAACCTTATCAACCTGGCCAACCCGACGGATTAGGCTAGGGCTAAGGAAGTTCAAACAGACCTTGGGTTGGGTTGGGTTGGGGGTACAAAAGATGCTAAGTTAGGGCTTTGAGGTTTGGGGTACAAAAGAAAAGGGCAATGTTGGTATTAAAGGGTCGTTGAGTAAGTTATTGAGAAACCATCTATATAACAAGGGATTAGGCTAGGGCTAAGGAAGTTCAAACAGACCTTGGGTTGGGTTGGGTTGGGTTGGGGGTACAAAAGATGCTAAGTTAGGGCTTTGAGGTTTGGGGTACAAAAGAAAAGGGCAATGTTGGTATTAAAGGGTCGTTGAGTAAGTTATTGAGAAACCATCTATATAACAAGGGATTAGGCTAGGGCTAAGGAAGTTCAAACAGACCTTGGGTTGGGTTGGGTTGGGGGTACAAAAGATGCTAAGTTAGGGCTTTGAGGTTTGGGGTACAAAAGAAAAGGGCAATGTTGGTATTAAAGGGTCGTTGAGTAAGTTATTGAGAAACCATAGGGAGGCGGGGGCTAGTTACAGATTTTTGGGGTATGAATAAAATTTCCCAAAGATTAGGATAAATTACACTTTGCCCCTCTGTAGTTTTGCTCAAAAACACTTAACTCCCATGTAGTTTATTTTGTTCCAAATCGCTCCCTAAAGTTTGAAATGTTAGCACAATACACCCTTCTGTCAACTACATAATTTCCTTGTTTGGTGTTTTTTATCTGATCGAAACTGAATTAAAGGGGGCAAAATGTTGTTTTATAGCTATAAGGGGGTTTAGTGTTTTTAAGTTAAACTTCAGGGGGTAAAGTGTAAATTACTCTAAAGATTCTTATATTAATTGAGATTTGAGAGTATTTTTCTGAGGGATTTCGGGTGATTGGGTTGCCTTCCTTGTGAGCCAATTAATTTTGTATTAATTGAGGGACTTCCCTTGTGAAGAAGTGATTTTGATCCGTCTATTCAACGATTAGAGTTTTTTTTATGAAACAGTAAACATAAGGGTTTTATTTTTAGATTGACGAAAAAATCAGGAAAAATCAGCAATAAAATCAACAAAAAAAATAAGCAAAAAAATCAGCAAAAATCTGCAAAAAGAAATCAGGATGATCACCTTGCCACCAACAATGATTTTGATTGTTTTTTGATTTCGGAAATTGCAAAAATCTGCAAAAAAAATCAACAATCATGAGGTTGTTTTGCTTTCGGAAATAGCAAAATCAGCAAGAAATAAAACTTTTATGAATAAAACACACCAAAATCAGGATGATCACCTTGAAAAACAGAGGATCATGAGTTAGTACCTGGTGGACTGAGAGATTGCGTTCGCTGAGGGTATGCGATGAGGGGTTGATGGCTCCTTCACGATGATGGATTCTGTGCATGATGGGTTTGGGGTGAGTGCATTATAAAAGAATAGATTAGGGCAGAATTGAAAGGAAAGAAAATGATTATATTCTGGGATTGTTTCAGATTTGGCACAAATAAATTATGGAAAAAATGGAAGGAAAGAAAATAGATTTGGCACGAAGGGCCTGTATGGCGGAGATCTAGGGAATGGGCGGCTGAAAGAGGGGTAGGTGAATGGCGGGTTGCTCGATGAGGAGGTGAAGAGGGGGGCGTGATGAGGGGGCCGAAGAGGGAGGCGATCATCTCGGCCTGTAGGGCGGCTCGATCTTGGGGTATCGATGAGGGAGGCTCGATTTGGGCAAGAAGATCTGGGGAATGGGTGGCTGGAAGAGGGGTAGGTGAAGGTCGGGTTGCTCGATGAGTAGGCGAAGAGGGGGGCGTGATGAGGGGGCCGAAGAGGGAGGCGATCATCTCGGCGTGAAGGCAGAGCCTGTTGATGGGGCTCGGGGTTGTGAAAGGAAAGAAAGGGAAAGAAAGGGCTGGCGTGGAGGCAGAGCATGTTGATGGGGCTCGGGGTTGTGAAAGGAAAGAAAGGGAAAGAAAGGGCTGGGTTGAAGGGGATGAAAGGGCTGCGATCATCACAGGCGTCCGTTATTTTAATCTCGGATGTCCCTTTACCTGGCGGGTGGGGGTGAGTGCGATGCACCAGTTAAGGGAGAAACGATGTGGTAGAGTGGGCTATCTTCTCTTAGACAATTGAATAAATTAGCCTAGTCAGCAATTGTTTTGTCTAGTCAGCTTTGGTGCCATTTTGTCTAGTCAGCACGAAAGCGCCGTGCCATGTTATATAAATGTTCTGAATTTTTATGAGGATGGTCACCCTATCTTAGATAGGAACCCCGCAAAAAATCGGCTCATTGTAAAACTTCTAGAGGCATCAAATATGATTTTTAATTTAACAGTTAAAATGGATGGCCGAAAAAACTTCTAGCATTTGATGCCCCAACAAGTTTTAGAATGCTCTGATTTTTTGTGGATATTCTATCTAAGGTAAGGTGATCACCCTCAAAAAAATTCAACACATTCTAAACATTCTAGCATTACTAATTCACCATATGTCATAGGGTACTCCCTATGACATGTTATAAGAACCCAGCCCTCATATATATATATATATATATATATATATATATATATATATATATATAGAGAGAGAGAGAGAGAGAGAGAGAGGAATGTTAGGATGCGGCGTGCGGTGCGTGCGGCGCCGCACCGCAGCCGTCTGATGCACTGCTGCGGTGCGTGCGATGCACGCAGCAGTGCATCAGACGGCTGCTGCGGTGCGCCGCACGCACCGCACGCCGCATCCTAACACCCCTATATATATATATATATATATATATATATATATATATATATATATATATATATATATATATATATATATATATATATATATATATGGGGAGGGATACTTTAGTAATGGAATCCTACTAATGAAAGTTACAAATCGCCTTTTACCAATCTAGAGGTTTCAGAATTTGATGAAACTTGGTGGGGATGCTCTCTATGGCAATTTGATCATCCTCACCAATAACCTACAAATTCTATAGCCTCTAGTGGCATTAACGATGTTATTCAAATTAACCGTTAAAATGAACGGTCGATAAAGCTTCTAACATTTGATGCACCTAGAGGTTATAGAATTTGATGATTTTTGGTGAGGATGATCAACTTGCCATAAAGAGCATTCCCACCAAGTTTCATCAAATTCTGAAACCTCTAGGTTAGGTAAAAGGCGATTTGTAACTTTCATTAGTAAGATTCCATTAGTAAGAGTATCCCTGCCATATATATATATATATATATATATATATATATATATATATATATATATATATATATATATATATATATATATATATATATATATATATATATATATATATATATATATATATATATAGAGAGAGAGAGAGAGAGAGAAAGTGTGTGTGTGTCACGCCCCAGAAATCTGGAACCGATCCCTGGAGTGTGAAATGAGGAAAACAAAATGGTTTAGGGTCTGGTCGCCTATCTATACCGATTAGGGTTTCTCACTGGGCTGTGACTCTCTCAAAATTTAAGAAGGAGAAGGGTGAAACAAGGAATATTTTAAAACTTAATTTTTTTATGAAAATATTTTTATGTTAAAAGAAAGCTGAGAGAAATTTTTTTTTCGGTAGAGAGATGATCACGCTCGACCTTCAACCGGGTTATCCTCTCAGCATGTGTGGCCTGTCGGCGCCACCATATGCTGACAGGAATCCCTCTGAGGGAGCACGAGGCTCAAACCTCCGACGGCGAGCTAGGAATCTCACCCTCTCCGTAACACTCAGCACACTAGTCTAGGGGTCCTATCTACAGGGCTAGTCAATTAGGCCATTTAGATACTTATATTTTCACTGTGAGCTACCCTAGGCTTGTGGCCTTAAGGAGAGGCCTACCCAAAATAACTTCAGCTGTATCAATGCTTCTAATAATTAACTAATCTTAAACTAAGTGATTTTTATACAAAATCCACCCATTACATTACCATGAAACTATATACCAAAATAAAATACTACTGAAACCCTAAAACTGTCTCCGGCCTCCCACTACTACTCTCGAACCTCCGGACCTGCAGGAGAGTCTACTCGTGGGAAAGAGTAGCCCCCAATGGGAAATTAGGAGATTAGCCAAATTAATGTCTAGTGACATTCTAATAGTCTTTAATAATATGAGACGACATATTGAATTAAATTAACAATTTAAGTGTTAATGAAGTTTACAGAAGGTTAACCTAAGTCTACCAGTAATCTATGTTCACATGCAATTCCTACTGTCACTAGGTTATCTACCATACAGTCCGTTAGATATACTACAGTACTTAATTATGAATTACAATATAAACCATATATCATAAAGTGAACCCCGGATATTTTGTTCATCCTGCCCCGGTCGGGCATTACTATAGGGCCTTTTATTTCGATGTAGAGGGCCAACTCTCTCGCCATGCATCCACCATGCACAAATCGTCCAAATAATTATAAGATATTTTCCTTCTTTCACGGTGGAGCTCTACCGCCCCATTTGCGTTACTTTGGGGGCTTAAACCACCCCGGGACAGAGTTGCTAGGCCAATCCCTACTAAAGGGCTATTCTTATTGGCTTTACCACAACCCTTGCCCGTGACCCTCTAGCCTACTGGCCTTCAGCTGTGCGTGCAAGGTGGTTCACGTCCCTTGCGCGCATGGGGTCCAATCTTTCCACATGATAGATTATTATAATAAATAAATAGCTTCGACGTTTTACCTCGAGATTCGTACCGCGCTCACAGCCCATTCATTACAATTAGCCTAAATTACTCTCACCCGTATTCCCGTGTGCCCGGGTCTCCACATTTCACTCAGGAGTGTGGGCCCCGATAATTATTAATTAATTATTAATTTTCAAAACTTAAGAAAATTCCTACTTACGGTGTCCAAGCAATCAGCAGAAAGATTATTATTTAATTATTAATATTATTAAGCATGCGTCGTCGGACTCGCGACTCCGCATGCAAGGTGAGGTCCACTCGACCACAAGCGGCGATGTCCGGTGGGACCCGCATGCAGCGTTATGGATACCTACCTATAGTCATTCTCATTTCTCACTTTTAAAGACCATGCAAAGGTAGTAGATGTCACCTGGTTGTCGAACACGAGCTTCTGCGGGGCGACCTCCGCTTCGTCTCCAACTGGGTCAACACGACCACGAACTGCCAAACACACACAATGGGCCTATGGTCAATGTTTGCTACCTATTAATATAGGTTTATGCCTGAATTGGCCGAGTCGAGAATTTTAGGCGTCCGATATCGGTCACACAAAACGATGCGCCAAAGGTAATATCACCGGACGCCGATCTACTGGCATGCAAACCGATGTTGTAGTCTCAGTTAGTCGGCATTGCTGATATGAAGAATCACACTATGTATCAACTATACTATTCTGCCTAAATGGTCGCATCCGCGTCAGTTTTTGCCATTAGCATAGAAGGAGGGGTTTCATGACACTTGAGTAGTTGGCGAGATTGTGGCCATAATGGCCGGGCACACAACTCACAGAGAGGGAGAGAGATTTTACCTTCATAACCCACCAACTTGCGGTTGTTGGCGACACCAATTTGTGAGCCTAGTGGTGCGATCGAATGGCCGATCGGCGTTAAGTCGACACGCAAGTACGTGAGTGCACACACCCTATCAGTACCATCATCTTTTTTACCATCTACTCTAACTACTAGCATCATCACATCACCCTAATCATCTCAGAGAAAAGAAAGAGGAGGGTTGAAATTAAGATAGAGACGGCTCGTAACCGTCTGTGCAGTGGGATAATCGACAGGAATACCTGGAAGGAGCAAGGGACTCGGGATGACAGCATCGGTGAGGCCGAGTCATTGATCAGACCTGATTGCGGCGTCGTAGGTCGAGGGTGACGGTGATCAGGCAGTATAACGGCATCGGGGTCAGATCGGTCCGACGAACGATATCGAGCGTCGTCGGACGACGATCAGACAAGGTGGGTCGGACTGGGTCATGGTGTGGGTGTGCCGATAATCAGGCCAAGGGCGATCGGTCGTCGGATGGCGGTAGGGCACCGGTGACAGACGCCGTAGATAGGGCTGGTTCGGGTCATCGGCGATGGGGCACAAGGGATCGCAACCTAATCGGGTCGTTGGATCGTCTTCGGGTGGCCGAGTTGTCGGGCTGCTCATGGTGGTCAAACAATGCTGTTCAAATGCCGATCGTATGGCCGGCGGCCGTCTTAGCGGCGAAACCCAAATGGAAGAAAAGTCGGGCTAGGCTCATTTGAAGGAAAGAACGATGAGGAAAATAAGGGGCTAACCTGGTTGGGGCTCCTCCTTGCCGGCTGCACAGTCGCCGGCAATATGCCGGTGGCCATGGCTGCGACCAAGCAAAAAGGCAAGACGGGGGCGGTGGCTGGTCGGGTCCATAGCACCAAGAAAAAGAAAACAGGGGGAGGAGGGGGAAGGCTGACCTGGTCGGTGGGGGGGGTCGGCTCCGGCTGCGGCTCCTCCTTCGGCCAGCTGCCTCCTCTCCGGCCACCATTGCGCGCAGCCACAGAGAGAGGAAATCAGGGAGAGAGAGAGAGTAGAGAGAGATCGGAGAGGATAGAGGAAGAGATCGAAGAGGGTAAGGGGTCGGGTCCGGGTTTTAAAAAGGGGGAAAGGGGATGGCCGGCTGATAGGGTTGAGGGAGGAGCTGCGCTACGGTAGAGGAGGGGGCGATGCTAGGGTAAAAGGGCGGCGGGATTCGCGGTGGAATCCCGGGGCTCGGGATGAGGGGTGACAGAAGAGGGGGGCGGCGGGCGGCTGATGGGATGGAAGGGGCAGCGGTCGGATCTGGGGGGAAAGGATCGGGTTCGGTTGGGGGGAGATCCGAGAGTGGGAGAGGAGGGAGAGGATGGATCGGGTGAGAGGGAGAGAGGTGAGGTCCGAGAGAAAGGGGGAGAGAAGAGAGAAAGAGAGAGAGAGAGAGAGAGAGAGAGAGAGGGTCGGGGCTGGGGTAAGGCTGGGTCGGGTTTGGGTAGTAGAAAGATTATTATTTAATTATTAATATTATTAAGCATGCGTCGCCGGACTCGCGACTCCGCATGCAAGGCGGGGTCCACTCGACCACAAGCGGCGATGTCTGGCGGGACCCGTATGCAGCGTTATGGATACCTACCTATAGTCATTCTCATTTCTCACTTTTAAAGACCATGCAAAGGTAGTAGATGTCACTTGCTTATCGAACACGAGCTTCTGCGGGGCGACCTCCGCTTCGTCTCCAATTGGGTCAACACGGCCACGAACTACCAAACACACACAATGGGCCTATGGTCAATGTTTGCTACCTATTAATATAGGTTTATGCCTGAATTGGCCTAGTCGAGAATTTTAGGCGTCTGATACCGATCACGCAAAACGATGCGCCAAAGGTAATATCACCGAACGCCGATCTACTGGCACGCAAACCGATGCTATAGTCTCAGTTAGTCGGCATTGCTGATATGAAGAATCACACTATGTATCAACTATACTATTCTGCCTAAACGGTCGCATCCGCGTCGGTTTTTGGCATTAGCATAGAAGGAGGGGTTTCATGACACTTGAGTAGTTGGCGAGATTGTGGCCATAATGGCCGGGCACACAACTCTTAGAGGGGGAGAGAGATTTTACCTTTATAACCCACCAACTTACGGTTGTTGGCGACACCAATTTGTGAGCCTAGTGGTGCGATCGAATAGCCGATCGGCGTTGGGTCGACACGCAAGTACGTGAGTGCACACACCCTATCAGTACCATCATCTTTTTTACCATCTACTCTAACTACTAGCATCATCACATTACCCTAATCATCTCACAGAAAAGATCACAGAAAAGAAAGAGGAAGGTTGAAATTAAGATAGAGACGGCTCGTAACCGTCTGTGCAGTGGGATAATCGACAGGAATACCTGGAAGGAGCAAGGGACTCGGGATGACAGCATCGGTGAGGCCGAGTCATTGATCAGGCCTGATTGCGGCGTCGTAGGTCGAGGGTGACGGTGATCAGGCAGTATAACGGCATCGGGGTCAGATCGGTCCGACGAACGATATCGAGCGTCGTCGGACGACGATCAGACAAGGTGGGTTGGACTGGGTCATGGTGTGGGTGTGCCGATAATCAGGCCAAGGGCGATCGGTCGTCGGATGGCGGTAGGGCACCGGTGACAGACGCCGGAGATGGGGCTGGTTCGGGTCATCGGCGACGAGGCACAAGGGATCGCAACCTAATCGGGGTCGTTGGATCGTCTTCGGGTGGCCGAGTGGTCGGGCTGCTCATGGTGGTCAAACAATGCTGTTCAAATGCCGATCGCATGGCCGGCGGCCGTCTTAGCGGCGAAACCCAAATGGAAGAAAAGTCGGGCTAGGCTCAATCGAAGGGAAGAACGATGAGGAAAATAAGGGGCCAACCTGGTTGGGGCTCCTCCTTGCCGGCTGCACAGTCGCCGACAATATGCCGGTGGCCATGGCAGCGACAAAGCAAAAAGGCAAGACGGGGGCGGTGGCTGGTCGGGGTCCATAGCACCAAGAAAAAGAAAATAGGGGAAGGAGGGGGAAGGCTGACCTGGTCGGTGGGGGGGTCGGCTCCGGCTGCGGCTCCTCCTCCGGCCAGCTGCCTCCTCTCCTGCCACCATCGCGCGCAGCCACAGAGAGAGGAAATCAGGGAGAGAGAGAGAGAGAGAGAGAGTAGAGAGAGATCGGAGAGGATAGAGGAAGAGATCGGAGAGGGTAAGGGGTCGGGTCCGGGTTT